>JAGFPH010023854.1:0-11693 GCA_018207615.1 Philaenus spumarius
AGAGCAGCTTCTGCTCGCTTCGCGCACCAAACCAAGCGGCGAAGCAAATGCAAACAGATTACAGTATTACTTAGTTATATTGCTACTAAAATGACGACTGATTACGACAAAGACACTTGAACTGAGGTAGGGTGGTGGGGGGTGGGGTATAGTATTCTAGATCCTGACGCATGCACAGTAGGGCCAGGTATTTAGTGTGAAATAAAAATTTTCATTGGCTAACACATAAAAGTGAAAAGTTGAGTGGGTTGAGCGAATTTTCAAAATTACGTTTATATGTATTCGGCTTTCAACCAACTGTTTGGGAAATTGGTCTACTCACGAAGGCGTTGAATAGCTGCCTGCGTGTACGAAATATATTAGTACAATTTGTTTTTACCTCTGACTCCAGCTCCGTCCGACTCACTTACCTGCTCGACCTTGGAGATAATGTGCATTCGCATTTTAAACTAATTTTTGTGTGCAATTTTGTTTTGTATGTGTTTTTAACTAATTTGTGGTCGGGAAGAGATTCATTTTATAAAAGATCAATAAGACGTTTTTAAAAGACTGAGTTCTACTAATTCTCTATATAAAGTTACTAATTCCGTAATATTTGTGTTGCTTAATTTATTGAGAAATATGTTTAATGCCTTGGAATTATATATTTCCTTACTTTTATTAAAGACTTGACAAAATATACACGTTTCTGAAAGTACATCCAACAGAAAGTTTGCAGACATATATACACACGTGTTGTTAATTGCTGCAGTGTTTTTATATAGGGTGAAGTGTCCTTGAATATAACGAGCGGAGATATCAAAGGTGGGTGTGAATGAAAGTCCACACTGTGTGAAAATTTAATGGGACTGAAACAAAAACTAGCAAAAGCTAAACAAATTCTTCTTATTATCTTCAGGCAGTCGTATAGTCGTACTAATGTAATTCCCCTAATCATGGTGGCTTTGGATCAAACAATTTGTTCAATTTTAATCAGGACTGTAATCTTATTCCAACAGTAGATGTAATATACATAAATTAGGGAAATACAGTTGTCCTGTTAACAAAGTTGACTGAGGGAAATTTAAACTAGTTAAATGGAAACGACAAATTGTTTACTTCTATTTAAAAAAAATACCATTATTATTACTAAAACTAAATTTACTAGCGAATTTCTGTAAGAAATTTAAACTATAGCAGTGACTCTTGTGGTGAGTCCCAATGAGTACTCAATGAGCACAGATTATGATCCTCAGTGCATGTTTTGAATGTTATTAAAAATTATACATCTCTTATATAAAATGCAATGTCCTGACTGATGATCAACGCAGAGCCGATTCTATTAAAGCTAGAGACTTGAAATTTGGAAGGTACATCCGTCCAATAATTTAGAGGCGTACTAAGAAAGGATTTTGCAAAATTTTGAATTTAAAGGGTAGAAAATGAGAAAATTCATCCCTCCCATAAGCATCCATATAACAGATGAAACAGCTGATTCGTATTTATTAATGTGTTATTCTGGTTACTATGGTGATAATTCTAAACTCTTTCAAAAAAAGTTTGTTGATTTTATAATAATAGGCCTAAACTAAAATTGTGTTAAACCTTTGGTCCAAATAAGCTGTTTTATTTATAATGTGTAACAATAATATAATGTTAAATTGTAATATTAGATGTTTGAATTATTATATTTCATAGGTTTTAAAGGCCTAACCTAAAATTGTATTAAACTTTTGATTCAAATCAGTTGTTTTATTAATTATGCGTAACAATCATTAGGCCTATGTTGAATTACACGGGATACGAATTACAGGATGTTGAATTACACGGGATACGAATTACAGGCTTTCAAAGTTTCAAATTAAACAATAGCGAAGCATTGCCGGGTCCACTAGTACATCTATATATATAAAAGCGAAATACCACTCACTCACTCACTCATCACGATTTCTCAAAAACTACCGAACGGATTGAAATTAAATTTGGTATGTAGGTTCCTCTAGGGCCATAAGTGTTCACTAAAAAAGGGTTTTTAAAAATTGGAAATATTAGGGGTGTTTGGGGGGTAAAAATTACTAAATCAGGATTTCTCCAAAATTACCGAAAAGATTAAAATGAAATTTGGTATGTAACTTCCTCTAGGGACATAGGCGCTCGCTAAGAAAGGTTTTAAAAAAATTATAAATTTTAGTGGGTTTGGTGGGATCAAATTTATTAAATTACGATTTCTTCAAAACTACCGAACGGATTAGAATGAAATTTGGTATGTAGCTTCCTCTAGGGCCGTAGGGTATGAAAAATGTCGAAATTTTAGGAGGGGTTTGGGGGGATCAAAGTTACTAAAATCATAATTTCAGATCTTTTATTATTATGACAATAGTGCTTTTATTATTTAAGATCTATATATATAAAAGCCAAATTCCACTCACTGACTGAACACTTAAAAATAATACAATTACGTTAAAAAGACTGAAAATACCAATCACCACGGACAACGCCGTACGGGTCAGCTAGTTATTATTAAAATTAAATTTATTAGCTATTGCAGTGGTCTCTTGTGGTGAATCCCAATGAGTAGTCAATGAACACAGATTATGATCCTCAGAACATGTTTTCAATGTCATTAAAATTTATACATACATAATTTATAATTATTGGTTTTCTAAGTCGCTCGAACCAGTTCGTTAGCCAAAACACCTAACAACCGGGAGCACATTTTGTATCACAATTAAAACATTTTGAGATTTTCCTACTAGAGTAAAACTGTATTTGTTAACCAAGTTTGTTCTCTGCAAGCTAAGAGAAGCAGAAAATAATCCGAGCCCGCAAAGTCGAGGTGCAAACTTGCAACGCGAGTTTTTCCGGTGAACGGATCGAAGCAGCATGTTAGCAGAGGCTGGAAGCTGAGTTGCAAACAAATTCTACTAATACCTATTCAGCGCCTTCGTGAGTAGACCAATTTTCTAAATAGTCTTTTGAAACTCTAAAACAAATACCCTTCATTTTGGAAACTCACTTAACTCACGTAAGTGTTTTTTTGTTAAGTTTTGTTCATTAAAACAGAGTTGTGGGTGTGCACTTTGTAAATTAAGTTCTAATATTGTTCTAATGGTTGATAGAGCACATATGACTGCACCCCGAGTATGCAGGGCTAAGCTTTAATGGAAACCAAACAAATATTCCAGGCTTATTACAAGGAATGTATACAAAATTAATATGCTGCGAGAAATCTGTGTTAACTAGTCAATTTCAAAATTAAGTCAACCATTAACGACCCCATTTTGTTTTGGATTATAAGGGTCGGTAGTACTTGTCCCAGTAAGTACATTATATACAATAACAAGAAAGTTTGTACCTACACAACATTATTAAATTGTAAATTTAAAACAAATGCATAGGGTGCTTA
Source organism: Philaenus spumarius (assembly GCA_018207615.1). NCBI lineage: Eukaryota > Metazoa > Arthropoda > Insecta > Hemiptera > Aphrophoridae > Philaenus > Philaenus spumarius. The sequence goes on from JAGFPH010023854.1 coordinate 3,386, forward strand.
CAAGTTTTATATAATTTGTGGTGTAAAATATGTAATTATACAAAACTAGGTGAAACCCCTGCGTCCTCCGCACGCCAACCTAGTTGGAACCTTCTATACACATAATCATGTTATGTTTTCTTTATAATAAAGGTGTAGGATTAACAATAACCCCAAAGCTAAGATGGTAAATAATGTGAAATGTTCAATCAAATTATTTCGTATATTTTATAACAGCAGTTACAATAAAGGTTAAAAGAACCAGCAAGGCTCATGTCTACACTTTAATAAAAACTTAACCTAAGAGTTATAAATACAAATAATTGCTTCAAAGTTTGAAATCAGCTGTCAATGGAAATATTGGAGCAAACAGATGTTTTATCTATTATATTATTCAATTGGTTGCTATGGTAATAAAGGCAAATACATGTGTTCATCAGTCTAGGCCTAACCTAAGATTTTTTCCGACTAAATTTACAAATATTGAAATAAAAAATGTGTTTATCAAAATGAATTATTACCAATTTTACTCAGAGATGGTGTAGGTTTTTATTAGTAAAACTATTTTTTCAATCGGTTCAGTAGTTCCAGAGATTACCCCCTACTTACAAACAGACAAATTTTACTTCTTTAAAATATTAGTATAGATAATAGTTTTTCGTCTACTGATATTCAATATCAATTAACCTAACCTACTCCGTAAGAACTCTAAGCGATATATTAAAAAATTCAATATCAAAGGAATATATCCGAATAAATTATTGTCAGGAAAATTTTTATAATTTCGTTAACTATGATCTTTGCCATTACTTTTACACACAAAACACGTTTAGTTTATTTACACAAAGTATCTATAGAACTAAAACTAAGTGTGTCCAAGTAGGTTATACAACAACAGTGAACACTGCAGGGTAGCGTTAGTCTGAGGAAAGCAATTTGTATTGGAAAAAAATCTATCACCCTAAGTTATGGGCAGTCCAGGGTCATTGGCTTAAGTATTGACATTCTAATTCCTTTTTGTTTAAATGTGGTTACTTTTAAAAACAAATTAATAAAGTATATAGTGGGGACATTAACGAAATACAGATATACAATCTGAAGGTTTATTAATGTTTAATACACTAAAATAAACAGAGAAAAAAAGATTTTTAAATCATGTCTATACTATAATATTATAAAGAGGTAATATTTTTTTGTTTTTTGTATGTAGTGGGTAATCTCTGAAACTACTGAACCGATTAAAAAAAAATAGTTTTACTAATAAAAAACTTCACTATCCCTGAGTAACGTAGGCTATAATACATTTTGATAAAAACATTATTTATTTCAATATTTTTTGTAAATTTAGTCGAACAAAATTCTTTGGTTAGGCCTAGTTTGATGAATTACAATAGCAACCAATTGAATAAAATAACAGATAAAACAGCTGTTTCTAACATTTTCATTAACACCTGATTTCACACTTTGGAGCAACTAAATGCATTTATAACTTTTAGGTTAGGTTTTTATTACAGTGTAGGCCTGATCCTTCCTAGATTTTTTTATCATTTATTATAACTGCTGTTATAAAATATACGAAACAATTTGATTTGCACATTTAACATTATTTACCATCTTAGCTTTGGGGTTATTATTAATCCTACACCATTGTTATAAAGAAACCATAACATGATTACCTGTATAGAAAGTTCCAACGGGGTTGGCTTGCGGATCACGCAGGGGTTTCCCCTAGTAATTTATATAAACATCGAAGATTAAAAAATAAAGTTGAATTAAAACTTCTTGGTGAATTTACGTTAAAATGTTTTTGCTAACGTGTTTTATTTATGACGGTTAGACTAATGAAGACCAGACCATAGAGTAACAAGTAAATAGAACGCCACTAACTAGACTAGAACTGTGTTGAAATTTAGGGAGAATACAAGGTAGGTGTAAAACTCTGTGAGGCTTGTATAGGGTATTTCACAAACCTTTCTTCGTCATATAACAGACAGTGAAACTTCAGTACTTTTGTTTTGCTGGCGTTTAGGCAAAAATGTATATTTGTTTCAATCGTTGGAAAATATTCGTCGGCTATTAAGTAAAAGATTGAGTAAGTTTGAGGTGAATATGCGTCTCAACTTCGAAACGCCTCGTATCAGAAGCAGACCTCAAAGTAAAATCCCAAATAAACCAGGTACTTTTTTTGCATTTTACGTTCTAAATGATTTTGGAGGAACCAGATTAGCTACAAGGTCGATCAAAAACAAAATGTGCCTAATAATCTCTCCAAGGCCAAACCGAGAGAACGTGCATAGACCGATATAAAGCACATCTTCCCGGTAATAAAACCAACAATGCCGATTTAAATTAAGCTTTTCGCCTTACTGAAACAACCATAGACCAGGGGATTTCCAATCTACTGTATAGGCAATACGTTTATGTACAAAAGGCAGAATAATGAATGCGAAAGAAGAATTCGAGATTTATAGAGCATTCAAAAGTAAACCAGAAGACATTTTGAATGATCGTCTTTCTTTCCAGTCGCATCGTTTATTCGATACAGCCCTCAAACATTTGTCGGAAGTTTAACAGAGGTTATTGTCAGTAATACTATTCGCTCTTACCGGCAGTACTTCGTTGGACATGACAGAGCACACACCATGTGATCGTGTAAGTGTTGTGTGTTTGCAAATTGTTTAATGTATGACGAGTTCTTCAGTGTGAAGGAACAAACAAGATCTGATGATGAAGTTACGGATTAGAAACATGTACATGTAATACAGTAACAAAGAAATTAATTTGATGTCACAGGACGTACCTTTTAAGCCATACATATTTGTTCATACATATTTGTTTTCGCCATTCCGACTATTGATTTTATTACAATAATATTACGACTTACCGTCACAATAGTCTAATTTTCCTTTTTCTTTTAAGGTAATTAATTAATTCATTCATTATAATATACTAGCTGACCCGTACGGCGTTGCCCGTGGTGGTTGGTATTTTTAGTCATTTTAACGTAATTGCATTCTTTTTAAGTGTTCAGTCAGTGAGTGTTATTTGGTTTTTATATATATAGATCTTAAATAATAAAAGCACTATTGTCATAATGATAAAAGCTCTGAAATTATTATTTTAGTAACTTTGATCCCTCAAACTCCTCCTAAAATTTCGAAATTTTTTTCATACCCTTTCTTAGTGAGCACCTATGGCCCTAGAGGAAGCTAAATACCACATTTAATTCCAATCCGTTCGGTAGTTTTGATGAAATCGTGATTTAATAACGTTGATATCCCAAAACCCAACTAAGATTTAGAATTTTTAGAAAGCCTTTCTTAGCGAGCGCCTATGGCCCTAGAGGAAGCTACATACCAAATTTAATTCCAATCCGTTCGGTAATTTTGGAGAAATCGTGATTTAGTAATTTTTACCCCCCAAACCCCCCTAAAATTTCTAATTTTTTAAAACCCTTTCTTAGCGAGCGCTTATGGCCCTAGAGGAAGCTACTTACAAAATTTCATTCCATTCCGTTCGGTAATTTTGGAGAAATCGTGATTTAGTAATGTTTACCCCCCAAACACCCCCTAAAATTTCGAATTTTTTCAAACCCTTTTTTATTGAGCACCTATGGTGCTAGAGGAAGCTACATACCAAATTCCATTTCAATCCGTTCGGTAGCTTTTGAGAAATTGTGATGAGTGAGTCAGTGAGTGAGTGAGTGAGTGGTATTTCGCTTATATATATATATATATAGATTTCATTATGTAAGCTCCCGGATTGAAATATTATAACAAAATATGTTAAATAGGTATAAATTTACCTGTATACGTCTATTTTCAATCCTTTATATGTTGTTTGATGTGACGACTGCAGTTTCGGGTTACCCCATCTTCTGGTCACACTAATTCGTACACCACAAAAATATACAGTTAGATAAAACTATTTCTCTCACTAGTGAGATCGTCGTAAAACACATTCAACGAAACACGAAAACACAAAACACAAAAAACGCACAAACAAATGTCACTAATTATATACATCTTGCCCGGGCGAAGGTAGGTCACCTACTCATTAGGCAAGATGTATATAATTAGTGACACCCGAAACTGCAGTCGTCACATCAAACAACATATAATGGATTGAAAATAGACGTATACAGCTAAATTTATACCTATTTAACATATTTTGTTATATAGATTTATTGGTTTAGATAAAACAAATGTGTTGATTTGGCTAACGAACTCCTCCGAGCGACTCAAAAATTGAACGTGTGTACCGAATGTGGACGAAATCAGACGTAAAGTGCGAACACATAAATACAATTTTTAATGATACCCCCAAATGTGTTCTGTGAACCAAAATCGGTGCTCGTTGACCACTCCCGACCTTAGGACTCAGTGCAATAGCTCAGCCTTCCTATGCAAACGCGATGATAAACTGGTTTTTTAGAAGTGAGAAAACCAAACACCTCCCTTCTTGGATGCTCCAAACTTATGTGGCCCGCATATGGTAATGATATTGAAACTTTGGACGCACTCTATGCTGGAGATCTGAAAAACGGAGTGAGAAAATGAAGGCAAAATTAATTCCTGAAATTACAACATACTGGAATTCTGTGTACCGCACTTTTTCTGACGAATCAAGAACCGCAAAGTTATACTCGCAGGTTTACATTAAGTACTGGCAAATTATACAACGACACCGTTTCCAATAACGAGGACAAGAGATGCAACAAAGTTACACTGAACTGTAAACGAGACGAAATTCTGTCATCCTCATTAAAACTTATATACTTTGGGCCGAACAAGACGTGATACAGTCGTATTTCTGTGTAGATATAATGTAATGACATTGTACAGAGTAAAGTATAATAATAATATGCTTTACATATGTAAACATAATATAACAGCTGATTTCACCCATCATCTGTAATACTTAACATCGTAGATTATCCTTTGGTGTTGTTTTACAACTTCAATCATAAATTTCTTGTGAAGTTGATTTTTTTAAATATGAGTTATAGAACTAATGTATGCTATATTAAGTTATAAGATTCGCTTTGAGGTTATAAACTGTATATAAAGATAAAGACAACCTTTTATCAACAATATATTCGTTTATCACACTGATTTAAATAAAAAACCCGAACCACAAAACAATGAACAAAAACAATAACTAAACAAATAAATTGTAAGTTATATTTAATACGTTACCCTCATGTACATTTCGATGACATGGTCATCATCCTCAGAGCGTTTTAACACTACTCAGTAGTATCCTCTGAGGATGATGACTGTCATCGAAATGTACATATTGGTAACGTATTAAACATAACTTACAATTTAGTTGTTTAGTTATTGTTTTTGTTCCTTGTTTTGTGGTTCGGGGTTTTTATTTAAATCAGTGTGATTTTGTCGCCACAGTGCTCTTTTATTTGTTTAATATTTGTTTATACAAATGCAAGAAGAGATACCTATTTGTTTAGCTTCGGAAACATTCGTACATCTTCGTATGACATATAAATATATTCGATTAATAATTTCTGCACTATAATATTAACTACTAAATCATTTAATCTAACAATATGAAATAAAAAGCAATTAAAAGATAGTATTTTTATCTTTTTTTAAATATATAATAACGTATTTAAATTTAAAAAATTAACAAATAGGCCTACATATTTTTTTAAAGATGTATTTCTGATATGTATCTAATTATTCTGCCTGTGATTTTTCACGGGGCTTACTAGTTATTATAATATTAAGAGTAAGTGCGACGGACAAAGGGCATTATTAGTAAGTGAACTGTGTTGAGTGAACTCACTGTCTAACGTACCTCGTTACTTTTAAAATCAACCCCACACAATGCACAATGGACAATAATGTGTTTTTGTGTTCTTGGCTAAAAATAAACATAGCCCTTCTTGCTTTACACACTGGCGTATTGTTGGAGTTGAGAATGGAGGTGCTACAACAATGCCGAGACGAGGGTGTTTCTAATGTATCCCAGTTAGTAGGTGGTGTCCTATTTCTGAAGCCTTTGTATATAAAAACAGTACTTTGGGTATATTTGTTTATATAACACTAGAATACATTTGATTAATATTTATTATTTCTAAAAGTAAAAATTAAAAAAATTTAAAAAAAACACACAATTCTCATAAATATACGTTTATTGGTCAAACGCGTTTCAACGACAAATTCGTCATCTTCAGTAACACGAGCTACAACTAAATTATAACTGCTTATTTATTATCATTAGTTTTACTTGAAAAAGTACTTTTACTTCAAAAATGATTAGTCTCTTCTTTATTAGTAAAATAAAAAAAATTAAAGAATACAAAGAGCTTATCTTGCATAAAAGAACCCGTATATTATGTAGGAAGTTTTTTTAAAGTGAAGGCGCTCAAAGCATGCATAGAGTTTTCTACTCACTGTTCAGTGGAGGGGGGAGCGAGTCTACTAAGAATCCCTACCACAAGACCTTCTCTCACTGCAGCAACAATCGCATAACAAAATACCTATACTAATTGTTTTTGGTTTTTGAGGTAACATAGAGTTCAGTCCTAAAATTAAGGGTAGCGAAGTGTCCTTAGAAAAGTCAGACTGTAATTAAAAGCGATTTCACGGAAGTTTTAAAAAACTTTGTTGTCATTATTTCAAATTCCTTTTGACGATATATGTTTAGAGTGACTATTTGATCATATCACAGGGATTAGGAAACAAAACCAGAAGCCACAATGGCCGTGGTTGTTAAGGCGTGAAAGTTTTATCAATCGTCATGGCAACCATCAATGGAAAAGTTCCGGGTTCAATTCCCATTGACCCCGAATAATTTTTTAAATTTTTTCTTAACAGACATCATTGGCTGTGGTTCAGATTCCACGTAAAACTGAAGGTGCCGTCTTCATTAGCCTTAAAGTGCAAAACAGCAGGACGTAAAAAAAGGAAACAAAACCACATATTATTTCTTCAAAATCCTTCGAATTTAAATAAAATTTTGATAATAGGGTTTTTACATAGTTCCTTATTTCTAAGCTCCTATAATTATGCATACACTATCAAAAGCTAAACACGCGTTTTTTCGTCTGTGTTTCTGTCTTTTTGTGCGGGATAATCTCCGAAATGGCTGGAAGAGTTTTGACAAAACTTTCATTTACATGTAAATTACCTTTCAGAGACCAATCTAGGCTAATTTGTATACCTTAAATATATAGGGTTCCAATTAAACATTGAAAATTTCTAAATTATGGACAAAATCAAGGGCTTTGTGGATGGACGGAGATTGTAAGTACCTATTTCCATATTATCCGCCTTACATTATGTATATTTCACCGCTACCATCAATATTCTACGTCATTCCAAGTGCCACTGTCCTAATTAATAGTAATTTCATACAATAATCTGTTTTTATTTGCTTAGCCATTTGTCACTACAGGGATGGGTGAGGAATGCAAGGAATCCGTGTGTTGTTTATGTGTTGCTATGGTAATGAATACATGTGTTCATGTGTAGATAAATACATGTGTTGCTTTATCAATCTAGGCCTAACCTAAGAATTTTTTCTGACTAAATTTAAAAATATTGAAATAAAAAATGATTTTATTAAAATGTATGTTACTCAGGGATAGTGTAGCTTTTTATTAGTAAAACTATTTTTTCAATCGGTTAAGTGGTTCCAGAGATTAAACCCTACATACAAAAAAACAAACAAATTTTACCTCTTTATAATTTTAGTATGGATAATATATTTAAAGGAGGCAGTTTATCTATGAGTGTTAGTCATAAGTATTGCAGGAGTTCATTTCTAAGAATTTAAGCTGTAATTAATCCTAAACCAAATTTGAGTAGAATTTATTTGCAAACAATATTTGAACAACACATTTCCCTTAAATAATAACTAGAGGATCAGCTGCTGCTCGCTTCGCTAACCAAATCTAACCGGTGACTCGCGGTAAAGCAAATGGAAACAGATTACAGTATTGTTTAGTTGTATTATTACTGAAATGATGATTGATTAGAACAGAGGCACTTGAATAGAGGTAGTTTGGTGGGGGTGTAGTAACCTAGATCCTAACGCATACACAAGGAAAGGTTTTTTTGTGTGAAATGAAAATTGCCATTGGCTGACAGATAATAGAAATCTAGATAATAGATAATAAATTTGCCATTGGCTGAAGTTAGAAATGAATGTTATTCAATGTAAAAAAAAAAAAATAGATCACCCAGCTCAACCGTTGACTTTAGTTGATCGAACTTCAAAAATTAAGTTTATAGTTATTAGGGTTTCAAACAACTATTTGGGACATTGGTCTACTCAGAAAGAAGCTCAATAGCTGCCTCTG
>JAGFPH010023855.1:0-11693 GCA_018207615.1 Philaenus spumarius
AGAGCAGCTTCTGCTCGCTTCGCGCACCAAACCAAGCGGCGAAGCAAATGCAAACAGATTACAGTATTACTTAGTTATATTGCTACTAAAATGACGACTGATTACGACAAAGACACTTGAACTGAGGTAGGGTGGTGGGGGGTGGGGTATAGTATTCTAGATCCTGACGCATGCACAGTAGGGCCAGGTATTTAGTGTGAAATAAAAATTTTCATTGGCTAACACATAAAAGTGAAAAGTTGAGTGGGTTGAGCGAATTTTCAAAATTACGTTTATATGTATTCGGCTTTCAACCAACTGTTTGGGAAATTGGTCTACTCACGAAGGCGTTGAATAGCTGCCTGCGTGTACGAAATATATTAGTACAATTTGTTTTTACCTCTGACTCCAGCTCCGTCCGACTCACTTACCTGCTCGACCTTGGAGATAATGTGCATTCGCATTTTAAACTAATTTTTGTGTGCAATTTTGTTTTGTATGTGTTTTTAACTAATTTGTGGTCGGGAAGAGATTCATTTTATAAAAGATCAATAAGACGTTTTTAAAAGACTGAGTTCTACTAATTCTCTATATAAAGTTACTAATTCCGTAATATTTGTGTTGCTTAATTTATTGAGAAATATGTTTAATGCCTTGGAATTATATATTTCCTTACTTTTATTAAAGACTTGACAAAATATACACGTTTCTGAAAGTACATCCAACAGAAAGTTTGCAGACATATATACACACGTGTTGTTAATTGCTGCAGTGTTTTTATATAGGGTGAAGTGTCCTTGAATATAACGAGCGGAGATATCAAAGGTGGGTGTGAATGAAAGTCCACACTGTGTGAAAATTTAATGGGACTGAAACAAAAACTAGCAAAAGCTAAACAAATTCTTCTTATTATCTTCAGGCAGTCGTATAGTCGTACTAATGTAATTCCCCTAATCATGGTGGCTTTGGATCAAACAATTTGTTCAATTTTAATCAGGACTGTAATCTTATTCCAACAGTAGATGTAATATACATAAATTAGGGAAATACAGTTGTCCTGTTAACAAAGTTGACTGAGGGAAATTTAAACTAGTTAAATGGAAACGACAAATTGTTTACTTCTATTTAAAAAAAATACCATTATTATTACTAAAACTAAATTTACTAGCGAATTTCTGTAAGAAATTTAAACTATAGCAGTGACTCTTGTGGTGAGTCCCAATGAGTACTCAATGAGCACAGATTATGATCCTCAGTGCATGTTTTGAATGTTATTAAAAATTATACATCTCTTATATAAAATGCAATGTCCTGACTGATGATCAACGCAGAGCCGATTCTATTAAAGCTAGAGACTTGAAATTTGGAAGGTACATCCGTCCAATAATTTAGAGGCGTACTAAGAAAGGATTTTGCAAAATTTTGAATTTAAAGGGTAGAAAATGAGAAAATTCATCCCTCCCATAAGCATCCATATAACAGATGAAACAGCTGATTCGTATTTATTAATGTGTTATTCTGGTTACTATGGTGATAATTCTAAACTCTTTCAAAAAAAGTTTGTTGATTTTATAATAATAGGCCTAAACTAAAATTGTGTTAAACCTTTGGTCCAAATAAGCTGTTTTATTTATAATGTGTAACAATAATATAATGTTAAATTGTAATATTAGATGTTTGAATTATTATATTTCATAGGTTTTAAAGGCCTAACCTAAAATTGTATTAAACTTTTGATTCAAATCAGTTGTTTTATTAATTATGCGTAACAATCATTAGGCCTATGTTGAATTACACGGGATACGAATTACAGGATGTTGAATTACACGGGATACGAATTACAGGCTTTCAAAGTTTCAAATTAAACAATAGCGAAGCATTGCCGGGTCCACTAGTACATCTATATATATAAAAGCGAAATACCACTCACTCACTCACTCATCACGATTTCTCAAAAACTACCGAACGGATTGAAATTAAATTTGGTATGTAGGTTCCTCTAGGGCCATAAGTGTTCACTAAAAAAGGGTTTTTAAAAATTGGAAATATTAGGGGTGTTTGGGGGGTAAAAATTACTAAATCAGGATTTCTCCAAAATTACCGAAAAGATTAAAATGAAATTTGGTATGTAACTTCCTCTAGGGACATAGGCGCTCGCTAAGAAAGGTTTTAAAAAAATTATAAATTTTAGTGGGTTTGGTGGGATCAAATTTATTAAATTACGATTTCTTCAAAACTACCGAACGGATTAGAATGAAATTTGGTATGTAGCTTCCTCTAGGGCCGTAGGGTATGAAAAATGTCGAAATTTTAGGAGGGGTTTGGGGGGATCAAAGTTACTAAAATCATAATTTCAGATCTTTTATTATTATGACAATAGTGCTTTTATTATTTAAGATCTATATATATAAAAGCCAAATTCCACTCACTGACTGAACACTTAAAAATAATACAATTACGTTAAAAAGACTGAAAATACCAATCACCACGGACAACGCCGTACGGGTCAGCTAGTTATTATTAAAATTAAATTTATTAGCTATTGCAGTGGTCTCTTGTGGTGAATCCCAATGAGTAGTCAATGAACACAGATTATGATCCTCAGAACATGTTTTCAATGTCATTAAAATTTATACATACATAATTTATAATTATTGGTTTTCTAAGTCGCTCGAACCAGTTCGTTAGCCAAAACACCCAACAACCGGGAGCACATTTTGTATCACAATTAAAACATTTTGAGATTTTCCTACTAGAGTAAAACTGTATTTGTTAACCAAGTTTGTTCTCTGCAAGCTAAGAGAAGCAGAAAATAATCCGAGCCCGCAAAGTCGAGGTGCAAACTTGCAACGCGAGTTTTTCCGGTGAACGGATCGAAGCAGCATGTTAGCAGAGGCTGGAAGCTGAGTTGCAAACAAATTCTACTAATACCTATTCAGCGCCTTCGTGAGTAGACCAATTTTCTAAATAGTCTTTTGAAACTCTAAAACAAATACCCTTCATTTTGGAAACTCACTTAACTCACGTAAGTGTTTTTTTGTTAAGTTTTGTTCATTAAAACAGAGTTGTGGGTGTGCACTTTGTAAATTAAGTTCTAATATTGTTCTAATGGTTGATAGAGCACATATGACTGCACCCCGAGTATGCAGGGCTAAGCTTTAATGGAAACCAAACAAATATTCCAGGCTTATTACAAGGAATGTATACAAAATTAATATGCTGCGAGAAATCTGTGTTAACTAGTCAATTTCAAAATTAAGTCAACCATTAACGACCCCATTTTGTTTTGGATTATAAGGGTCGGTAGTACTTGTCCCAGTAAGTACATTATATACAATAACAAGAAAGTTTGTACCTACACAACATTATTAAATTGTAAATTTAAAACAAATGCATAGGGTGCTTACAAGTTTTATATAATTTGTGGTGTAAAATATGTAATTATACAAAACTAGGTGAAACCCCTGCGTCCTCCGCACGCCAACCTAGTTGGAACCTTCTATACACATAATCATGTTATGTTTTCTTTATAATAAAGGTGTAGGATTAACAATAACCCCAAAGCTAAGATGGTAAATAATGTGAAATGTTCAATCAAATTATTTCGTATATTTTATAACAGCAGTTACAATAAAGGTTAAAAGAACCAGCAAGGCTCATGTCTACACTTTAATAAAAACTTAACCTAAGAGTTATAAATACAAATAATTGCTTCAAAGTTTGAAATCAGCTGTCAATGGAAATATTGGAGCAAACAGATGTTTTATCTATTATATTATTCAATTGGTTGCTATGGTAATAAAGGCAAATACATGTGTTCATCAGTCTAGGCCTAACCTAAGATTTTTTCCGACTAAATTTACAAATATTGAAATAAAAAATGTGTTTATCAAAATGAATTATTACCAATTTTACTCAGAGATGGTGTAGGTTTTTATTAGTAAAACTATTTTTTCAATCGGTTCAGTAGTTCCAGAGATTACCCCCTACTTACAAACAGACAAATTTTACTTCTTTAAAATATTAGTATAGATAATAGTTTTTCGTCTACTGATATTCAATATCAATTAACCTAACCTACTCCGTAAGAACTCTAAGCGATATATTAAAAAATTCAATATCAAAGGAATATATCCGAATAAATTATTGTCAGGAAAATTTTTATAATTTCGTTAACTATGATCTTTGCCATTACTTTTACACACAAAACACGTTTAGTTTATTTACACAAAGTATCTATAGAACTAAAACTAAGTGTGTCCAAGTAGGTTATACAACAACAGTGAACACTGCAGGGTAGCGTTAGTCTGAGGAAAGCAATTTGTATTGGAAAAAAATCTATCACCCTAAGTTATGGGCAGTCCAGGGTCATTGGCTTAAGTATTGACATTCTAATTCCTTTTTGTTTAAATGTGGTTACTTTTAAAAACAAATTAATAAAGTATATAGTGGGGACATTAACGAAATACAGATATACAATCTGAAGGTTTATTAATGTTTAATACACTAAAATAAACAGAGAAAAAAAGATTTTTAAATCATGTCTATACTATAATATTATAAAGAGGTAATATTTTTTTGTTTTTTGTATGTAGTGGGTAATCTCTGAAACTACTGAACCGATTAAAAAAAAATAGTTTTACTAATAAAAAACTTCACTATCCCTGAGTAACGTAGGCTATAATACATTTTGATAAAAACATTATTTATTTCAATATTTTTTGTAAATTTAGTCGAACAAAATTCTTTGGTTAGGCCTAGTTTGATGAATTACAATAGCAACCAATTGAATAAAATAACAGATAAAACAGCTGTTTCTAACATTTTCATTAACACCTGATTTCACACTTTGGAGCAACTAAATGCATTTATAACTTTTAGGTTAGGTTTTTATTACAGTGTAGGCCTGATCCTTCCTAGATTTTTTTATCATTTATTATAACTGCTGTTATAAAATATACGAAACAATTTGATTTGCACATTTAACATTATTTACCATCTTAGCTTTGGGGTTATTATTAATCCTACACCATTGTTATAAAGAAACCATAACATGATTACCTGTATAGAAAGTTCCAACGGGGTTGGCTTGCGGATCACGCAGGGGTTTCCCCTAGTAATTTATATAAACATCGAAGATTAAAAAATAAAGTTGAATTAAAACTTCTTGGTGAATTTACGTTAAAATGTTTTTGCTAACGTGTTTTATTTATGACGGTTAGACTAATGAAGACCAGACCATAGAGTAACAAGTAAATAGAACGCCACTAACTAGACTAGAACTGTGTTGAAATTTAGGGAGAATACAAGGTAGGTGTAAAACTCTGTGAGGCTTGTATAGGGTATTTCACAAACCTTTCTTCGTCATATAACAGACAGTGAAACTTCAGTACTTTTGTTTTGCTGGCGTTTAGGCAAAAATGTATATTTGTTTCAATCGTTGGAAAATATTCGTCGGCTATTAAGTAAAAGATTGAGTAAGTTTGAGGTGAATATGCGTCTCAACTTCGAAACGCCTCGTATCAGAAGCAGACCTCAAAGTAAAATCCCAAATAAACCAGGTACTTTTTTTGCATTTTACGTTCTAAATGATTTTGGAGGAACCAGATTAGCTACAAGGTCGATCAAAAACAAAATGTGCCTAATAATCTCTCCAAGGCCAAACCGAGAGAACGTGCATAGACCGATATAAAGCACATCTTCCCGGTAATAAAACCAACAATGCCGATTTAAATTAAGCTTTTCGCCTTACTGAAACAACCATAGACCAGGGGATTTCCAATCTACTGTATAGGCAATACGTTTATGTACAAAAGGCAGAATAATGAATGCGAAAGAAGAATTCGAGATTTATAGAGCATTCAAAAGTAAACCAGAAGACATTTTGAATGATCGTCTTTCTTTCCAGTCGCATCGTTTATTCGATACAGCCCTCAAACATTTGTCGGAAGTTTAACAGAGGTTATTGTCAGTAATACTATTCGCTCTTACCGGCAGTACTTCGTTGGACATGACAGAGCACACACCATGTGATCGTGTAAGTGTTGTGTGTTTGCAAATTGTTTAATGTATGACGAGTTCTTCAGTGTGAAGGAACAAACAAGATCTGATGATGAAGTTACGGATTAGAAACATGTACATGTAATACAGTAACAAAGAAATTAATTTGATGTCACAGGACGTACCTTTTAAGCCATACATATTTGTTCATACATATTTGTTTTCGCCATTCCGACTATTGATTTTATTACAATAATATTACGACTTACCGTCACAATAGTCTAATTTTCCTTTTTCTTTTAAGGTAATTAATTAATTCATTCATTATAATATACTAGCTGACCCGTACGGCGTTGCCCGTGGTGGTTGGTATTTTTAGTCATTTTAACGTAATTGCATTCTTTTTAAGTGTTCAGTCAGTGAGTGTTATTTGGTTTTTATATATATAGATCTTAAATAATAAAAGCACTATTGTCATAATGATAAAAGCTCTGAAATTATTATTTTAGTAACTTTGATCCCTCAAACTCCTCCTAAAATTTCGAAATTTTTTTCATACCCTTTCTTAGTGAGCACCTATGGCCCTAGAGGAAGCTAAATACCACATTTAATTCCAATCCGTTCGGTAGTTTTGATGAAATCGTGATTTAATAACGTTGATATCCCAAAACCCAACTAAGATTTAGAATTTTTAGAAAGCCTTTCTTAGCGAGCGCCTATGGCCCTAGAGGAAGCTACATACCAAATTTAATTCCAATCCGTTCGGTAATTTTGGAGAAATCGTGATTTAGTAATTTTTACCCCCCAAACCCCCCTAAAATTTCTAATTTTTTAAAACCCTTTCTTAGCGAGCGCTTATGGCCCTAGAGGAAGCTACTTACAAAATTTCATTCCATTCCGTTCGGTAATTTTGGAGAAATCGTGATTTAGTAATGTTTACCCCCCAAACACCCCCTAAAATTTCGAATTTTTTCAAACCCTTTTTTATTGAGCACCTATGGTGCTAGAGGAAGCTACATACCAAATTCCATTTCAATCCGTTCGGTAGCTTTTGAGAAATTGTGATGAGTGAGTCAGTGAGTGAGTGAGTGAGTGGTATTTCGCTTATATATATATATATATAGATTTCATTATGTAAGCTCCCGGATTGAAATATTATAACAAAATATGTTAAATAGGTATAAATTTACCTGTATACGTCTATTTTCAATCCTTTATATGTTGTTTGATGTGACGACTGCAGTTTCGGGTTACCCCATCTTCTGGTCACACTAATTCGTACACCACAAAAATATACAGTTAGATAAAACTATTTCTCTCACTAGTGAGATCGTCGTAAAACACATTCAACGAAACACGAAAACACAAAACACAAAAAACGCACAAACAAATGTCACTAATTATATACATCTTGCCCGGGCGAAGGTAGGTCACCTACTCATTAGGCAAGATGTATATAATTAGTGACACCCGAAACTGCAGTCGTCACATCAAACAACATATAATGGATTGAAAATAGACGTATACAGCTAAATTTATACCTATTTAACATATTTTGTTATATAGATTTATTGGTTTAGATAAAACAAATGTGTTGATTTGGCTAACGAACTCCTCCGAGCGACTCAAAAATTGAACGTGTGTACCGAATGTGGACGAAATCAGACGTAAAGTGCGAACACATAAATACAATTTTTAATGATACCCCCAAATGTGTTCTGTGAACCAAAATCGGTGCTCGTTGACCACTCCCGACCTTAGGACTCAGTGCAATAGCTCAGCCTTCCTATGCAAACGCGATGATAAACTGGTTTTTTAGAAGTGAGAAAACCAAACACCTCCCTTCTTGGATGCTCCAAACTTATGTGGCCCGCATATGGTAATGATATTGAAACTTTGGACGCACTCTATGCTGGAGATCTGAAAAACGGAGTGAGAAAATGAAGGCAAAATTAATTCCTGAAATTACAACATACTGGAATTCTGTGTACCGCACTTTTTCTGACGAATCAAGAACCGCAAAGTTATACTCGCAGGTTTACATTAAGTACTGGCAAATTATACAACGACACCGTTTCCAATAACGAGGACAAGAGATGCAACAAAGTTACACTGAACTGTAAACGAGACGAAATTCTGTCATCCTCATTAAAACTTATATACTTTGGGCCGAACAAGACGTGATACAGTCGTATTTCTGTGTAGATATAATGTAATGACATTGTACAGAGTAAAGTATAATAATAATATGCTTTACATATGTAAACATAATATAACAGCTGATTTCACCCATCATCTGTAATACTTAACATCGTAGATTATCCTTTGGTGTTGTTTTACAACTTCAATCATAAATTTCTTGTGAAGTTGATTTTTTTAAATATGAGTTATAGAACTAATGTATGCTATATTAAGTTATAAGATTCGCTTTGAGGTTATAAACTGTATATAAAGATAAAGACAACCTTTTATCAACAATATATTCGTTTATCACACTGATTTAAATAAAAAACCCGAACCACAAAACAATGAACAAAAACAATAACTAAACAAATAAATTGTAAGTTATATTTAATACGTTACCCTCATGTACATTTCGATGACATGGTCATCATCCTCAGAGCGTTTTAACACTACTCAGTAGTATCCTCTGAGGATGATGACTGTCATCGAAATGTACATATTGGTAACGTATTAAACATAACTTACAATTTAGTTGTTTAGTTATTGTTTTTGTTCCTTGTTTTGTGGTTCGGGGTTTTTATTTAAATCAGTGTGATTTTGTCGCCACAGTGCTCTTTTATTTGTTTAATATTTGTTTATACAAATGCAAGAAGAGATACCTATTTGTTTAGCTTCGGAAACATTCGTACATCTTCGTATGACATATAAATATATTCGATTAATAATTTCTGCACTATAATATTAACTACTAAATCATTTAATCTAACAATATGAAATAAAAAGCAATTAAAAGATAGTATTTTTATCTTTTTTTAAATATATAATAACGTATTTAAATTTAAAAAATTAACAAATAGGCCTACATATTTTTTTAAAGATGTATTTCTGATATGTATCTAATTATTCTGCCTGTGATTTTTCACGGGGCTTACTAGTTATTATAATATTAAGAGTAAGTGCGACGGACAAAGGGCATTATTAGTAAGTGAACTGTGTTGAGTGAACTCACTGTCTAACGTACCTCGTTACTTTTAAAATCAACCCCACACAATGCACAATGGACAATAATGTGTTTTTGTGTTCTTGGCTAAAAATAAACATAGCCCTTCTTGCTTTACACACTGGCGTATTGTTGGAGTTGAGAATGGAGGTGCTACAACAATGCCGAGACGAGGGTGTTTCTAATGTATCCCAGTTAGTAGGTGGTGTCCTATTTCTGAAGCCTTTGTATATAAAAACAGTACTTTGGGTATATTTGTTTATATAACACTAGAATACATTTGATTAATATTTATTATTTCTAAAAGTAAAAATTAAAAAAATTTAAAAAAAACACACAATTCTCATAAATATACGTTTATTGGTCAAACGCGTTTCAACGACAAATTCGTCATCTTCAGTAACACGAGCTACAACTAAATTATAACTGCTTATTTATTATCATTAGTTTTACTTGAAAAAGTACTTTTACTTCAAAAATGATTAGTCTCTTCTTTATTAGTAAAATAAAAAAAATTAAAGAATACAAAGAGCTTATCTTGCATAAAAGAACCCGTATATTATGTAGGAAGTTTTTTTAAAGTGAAGGCGCTCAAAGCATGCATAGAGTTTTCTACTCACTGTTCAGTGGAGGGGGGAGCGAGTCTACTAAGAATCCCTACCACAAGACCTTCTCTCACTGCAGCAACAATCGCATAACAAAATACCTATACTAATTGTTTTTGGTTTTTGAGGTAACATAGAGTTCAGTCCTAAAATTAAGGGTAGCGAAGTGTCCTTAGAAAAGTCAGACTGTAATTAAAAGCGATTTCACGGAAGTTTTAAAAAACTTTGTTGTCATTATTTCAAATTCCTTTTGACGATATATGTTTAGAGTGACTATTTGATCATATCACAGGGATTAGGAAACAAAACCAGAAGCCACAATGGCCGTGGTTGTTAAGGCGTGAAAGTTTTATCAATCGTCATGGCAACCATCAATGGAAAAGTTCCGGGTTCAATTCCCATTGACCCCGAATAATTTTTTAAATTTTTTCTTAACAGACATCATTGGCTGTGGTTCAGATTCCACGTAAAACTGAAGGTGCCGTCTTCATTAGCCTTAAAGTGCAAAACAGCAGGACGTAAAAAAAGGAAACAAAACCACATATTATTTCTTCAAAATCCTTCGAATTTAAATAAAATTTTGATAATAGGGTTTTTACATAGTTCCTTATTTCTAAGCTCCTATAATTATGCATACACTATCAAAAGCTAAACACGCGTTTTTTCGTCTGTGTTTCTGTCTTTTTGTGCGGGATAATCTCCGAAATGGCTGGAAGAGTTTTGACAAAACTTTCATTTACATGTAAATTACCTTTCAGAGACCAATCTAGGCTAATTTGTATACCTTAAATATATAGGGTTCCAATTAAACATTGAAAATTTCTAAATTATGGACAAAATCAAGGGCTTTGTGGATGGACGGAGATTGTAAGTACCTATTTCCATATTATCCGCCTTACATTATGTATATTTCACCGCTACCATCAATATTCTACGTCATTCCAAGTGCCACTGTCCTAATTAATAGTAATTTCATACAATAATCTGTTTTTATTTGCTTAGCCATTTGTCACTACAGGGATGGGTGAGGAATGCAAGGAATCCGTGTGTTGTTTATGTGTTGCTATGGTAATGAATACATGTGTTCATGTGTAGATAAATACATGTGTTGCTTTATCAATCTAGGCCTAACCTAAGAATTTTTTCTGACTAAATTTAAAAATATTGAAATAAAAAATGATTTTATTAAAATGTATGTTACTCAGGGATAGTGTAGCTTTTTATTAGTAAAACTATTTTTTCAATCGGTTAAGTGGTTCCAGAGATTAAACCCTACATACAAAAAAACAAACAAATTTTACCTCTTTATAATTTTAGTATGGATAATATATTTAAAGGAGGCAGTTTATCTATGAGTGTTAGTCATAAGTATTGCAGGAGTTCATTTCTAAGAATTTAAGCTGTAATTAATCCTAAACCAAATTTGAGTAGAATTTATTTGCAAACAATATTTGAACAACACATTTCCCTTAAATAATAACTAGAGGATCAGCTGCTGCTCGCTTCGCTAACCAAATCTAACCGGTGACTCGCGGTAAAGCAAATGGAAACAGATTACAGTATTGTTTAGTTGTATTATTACTGAAATGATGATTGATTAGAACAGAGGCACTTGAATAGAGGTAGTTTGGTGGGGGTGTAGTAACCTAGATCCTAACGCATACACAAGGAAAGGTTTTTTTGTGTGAAATGAAAATTGCCATTGGCTGACAGATAATAGAAATCTAGATAATAGATAATAAATTTGCCATTGGCTGAAGTTAGAAATGAATGTTATTCAATGTAAAAAAAAAAAAATAGATCACCCAGCTCAACCGTTGACTTTAGTTGATCGAACTTCAAAAATTAAGTTTATAGTTATTAGGGTTTCAAACAACTATTTGGGACATTGGTCTACTCAGAAAGAAGCTCAATAGCTGCCTCTG
>JAGFPH010023856.1:0-11693 GCA_018207615.1 Philaenus spumarius
TTTATTTTTTAGTCTTATTTGTAAATTTAAGTTTTCTCTCCAATAGGCATTTTATATCATTACCAATGCTGTCTTGATGGTTTTGGATCTAATAAATCAAAGCCAGCATCTCTAGCTATAATTTATATCGAGCAACAAGTTTAACCATGCATATTATTACCGAGAGCAATGCATCCTAGAGAAACTAAGCGATATTGATCTATAGGTATGTGATATCCTAAAATATCTTCTGATTATATAAACATAATGTGCATCAATCATTTACAACGAGCCGAAATATTACCTCTTAAAACTGATCAATCTTGGCAGTTTAAAGAATAACCAAAGATGTTATTAAAACCGTGATTAAAATTTATATCACTAGATTATCTTTCTAAACACTGTACAAAAATTTTCCACAAATCATGGTTACGTTGACCAACACCAGTTAATAAAGGCATTGCAAATAAAGGAATTGCCGAATAAACAATGGTATTTTAATAATACTTTCTGGATAATCCAACGGTCAAATCAGGGTATTGTTGCATTTGTGCATGATATTAGACTCCTGAACCTTAACCAAATAAGTATGGAAACCAAATAAGGACGCTAAAAACATTCTAAAACGTAAACAATAATACATTTATTAAACACATTTCTATACATTTATATTCGCTTTCACCATTTCGATTATTGATAATATAAGTAATTATCCTCATAACTAATAGCCTCAAACATTGTTTGAGATTCATATAGGCTAACTGAATTCAAATGATTTGATAAAATAATACACAAAAAGGGATACAGCTCATCTATTGTTCACAGATTGTACAAAAAAATGAAAAAAGTAAAAGTGTACGGTGGTAATAAAGGTGTAGAATTAAAATTATAACATCAAAGCAAGGATAGTAAACACAGTTAATTGTCTGTGAATTGTAAATACATTCATTCAACATAAAATGTTGGTTTTATTGTGTGAATGTTTAGTTTATTTTACCTGCCTTAACGGCAACATAAATACAATAATTTTAGGTTAGGCCTAGACTTAAAATTAGTTTCTAGGCCTATCCTAAAGTTATTGTATTTATGTTACCGTTAAGGCAGGTAAAATAAATAAAATGTACACATTTGTACATACAATAATTTTAGGTTAGGCCTAGACTGATGAATCAACATTTTATGTTTATTGAATGTATTTACAATGAATGGACATTTAAATGTGTTTAATATCTTAGCATTGATGTTATAATTAATTTTACACCTTTATTGTAATAACATTAAACGTATTTAAACAGTAAATATTTGTATGAAAAACAATCTTGTATTAAACGGCAATTGAAATAATTAACTTATGTGTGTATCTTAAGGCTGGTAAAAAAAAAAAGGAAAGGAGTGATGTACTTCGTTCCTGAGGGAGGGGTCCCACGACAGCACACATTAACTTTTTTACTTGCAAATTTAATACTTGTAGAGAAATGTAACGAAAGTTTTGTTAATATTTATGCATTCGGAAAATTCCACAGATTGAATAAAAGGAAAACTATACAAAAACGGTTTTCACAAATTGGTACTATTAAATTACCAAGAGAACTTCATATCAAATGATAATTTCTAACGAAACTTACGAATATTAAAATATTTAACAATAAAATTTGAATTAAATTTGTTGTTCATAAATCAAATCACTTCCTAACTTTTAACGTATTACAAAAACAATACTATTTTAACCCGCAAACCTTGCACAGACCTGGGTGCATGCAGTTCGAGCAGAAATGCAGAGAAATAATTACCGTATTAATTATTATACACATTCTTTATTTCACACTGCGTAAAGTTTTGTTTAAATCGTTGCAGGATAGATTATCAAGGAACATTGCTTGTTTGTATATAGCGAAGCGGAAGTGTTTATTTTCTTGCAATATGCGTTCATTAGTTTTTAGTAAGGAAAGAGGAATAGAAGCTTAACTTACTCTCTTCCTTCTTTAAAAATTTACTCTTGATGCTTTGTTAATTTTACGAATTGGCGAAAGCCATTTTGCCGTCGCTTATAATAAAAATAATTTTTTTTTAATCGTTTATTAGCGAATTTCTGAAGAAAAATTTGCAATTGCAGTGACTCTTATGGACTGACCTAAAGTTGGGAGTAGTAAATGAGCATCGATCATGCTCTCCAGAAAACACGTTTTGGAGTGTCATTAACATTTTTTATACAGTATATATGTATATTATATATGTAATACATATGTATACATGTGTTCATACGATAACGGACGCATTTATACAGTCAATTTGTGCTTAAAATAGCCCCTGGCGGGAAAGTTTTGGGGTAGTTTTGATTTCTTCCTTTCTATATGTTTTTGGGGTGCTGAATCCAAATCTGAGATTTGACTACAAAATTTCGTGACGCATCATTGAAATTGAAAAAATACCAAAAACATGTAAAAAATCATGAGTTTTTGCGGTTTTTTGCTTTTAACGCGAAAACTATAAACTTTTTGTGAATAACCTTCCTATTAAGAAAGAATGTACATAAAATGTACTACAAATTTAATTCCATAAGTTATTTTCTCCGATGAATCTTTCGGGCTCTAGCGCCAGTTGAAAATTCTCGTATTTCGGCTGTCTCCGCAAAAACCCACTTTTCCACTCTAAAGCTCTAAGTTATTATTAAATCCTGCCATTTAGTGAATTTCTCCGACTTTTAAGCTGAATTCGATGTGACTGGTTTCAATTATTATGTCATTTAAAGTAATAAAACAATATAATACAAACTAAAAAACTAATTTAATATACCACGTTTTTAAAACAGACTAAATCTCTACAAATCTGCATGGCTAGGAGAAATTATTGTATACTTTTTGTATACTTATTGTATTCTCATCTTTACAGTCGGCTAACCCGGAAAAATTCGAGAACAAATTTTTAGAATAACTAATTCAGACTAACCGCAAATACTCAGAGACGAAAAATCGCTGAACATATTGCATCAGTAAGAAATGCTGGTAATTTGCACCAACGGTTTTTACTTCAATCTTTTATTTATTTAGTATTATATTTGTAAATTGAATATTTCTCTCCAATATACATTCTTTAATCATTACCAATGCAGTATTGATGGGTTTTGAACTGATAAATCAAAGCCAGCAATATCAATACCTATTAGGGCCATACATTCGCAGTCTTATTCTCTTATTAACCTTTCAACAGTTTTAATTGGCGAGTTGTTGTTATTGTATAGGCCTAGTCTGATATTTTCAAGGATGTGACGATTTAGAGGTGACTTATACGTAATGCAATTTAGACAAGATCGAAATAGACACAACCCACCCTATAACTCCAATTACGGCATGCGTTGTAATTTCACCATTAATAATTTAAATAATATTCAAAATTAAATTAAAAATAGGTTTACCAAGATTTATTTTTATGTTGGAAACTATAATTATTTATTATTAATTACAAACAAATTACTTTATATTTCTCCGGCACGTGACTTCTTTCTTCGTTTTCCTAACGCGTTTCAAAAGTTATACTCCATCCTCAGAGTACTTCACTCAAAAATAAGGCTATCAAGATCATTGGTACCGATCTTAACTAAACAATAAAGGCCTACTGCAAAACTATATACATGAGACGTTAGTTGTCCGACGGCATTGAAACAGTGTCCACAGTGTGTGTCGCGTTGTTTTATGTGTTTGTGTAAATATTATATGTGTGTCTGTTACTTATTATATTAATACTTAAATATTAATGTATTGACGAACTCATATTGAGTGAAAAACTCCGAGGAAAGAGCATTTGCAACACGTTAGGAAAGACAGAGAAGGAGTAACGTGGTGGAGCCATATAAGGTAAATTATTGTTAATTAAACAACCGTGACTTGGTACCAAACAAAATTAATCTTATTTATTATTATATGAGAAATATTATAAAAACAAACATGTGAATGAAATAATGTTATGTTTATCCATCTTTTGTTCATGTGACAATTACATTCTTTAGATTCAACGAATTTACAAAAAGACATTACAAGGCTTTGAAATGTTTTTTCTTGTAATTTTGCTAAAAGCTCGTTGGTCAGAATTAGATTCAGTTATATTTGGGTGAGTTTAAAAGCGGACAGCACAATTTCATATGGTTACTGTGCAACAAGTTAAACACGCAAATTTAAAATACAAAATGTATATTTTTTGACCAATTAGGTTAAAGAGTTCAACTAATATTAAATAGCATACCATATTTTATTCTCCCCTAAATAATGTAATTGGTTTAAAAGTTTAAGTAAACATTATTGATGTATGTAACATAATACAAATAAATTTAAGAAGAGATACCTATTCGGAAACATTCGTACATTTTTGTATAACATATAAACACATTCAATTATTAAATTTCTTCACTGTAATATTATAACTTCAAAATCATTTGACCTATCAATATAAAATAAAAATCTACTCAAATATGCTATTTGTATCTTTTCTTAAATATATAATAACGCATTTAAATACATTTGTTTAACAAACAGACAGTTTTATAATCCTTATAAGTTTACACATTTACTGAGTTAAAAATCCCTGTCAACATAGTTATGTAGGCCTAAGTAAAATCTGTTGTTTTTTAATAGTTTTTTTTAAATTATGTATTTCTGACGTGTATCTAATGAATCTGTCTGTGATTTTTCAGGGTGGTTTATTAGTATATAATTGCATGTTACAAACTACGTACTAAATCTATAATTAAAATTTAAACTACGTAAACCACTAAAACTATTACTGTATACTAAAGTACTATAAAATATATAATATAAAGAAAATACATAATGCTTACAATTATTTGAAAATTGCAAATATATGACCATCATAAACTTTTTTTTAAATTTAGAGACTAAAGATAAATTTAACAGTAAATTACAATTATACACTGTAAACAATTAATTTGTATAACATAATTAAAGATAATGAACTACAATGTATATTTAAACTAGTGCGAATATGTTATAATCTTTAATAACTTGTCAAAAATATTAAATTTTTTAAATAAAATTCATTCTTTAATTTTCACTAATTTAAAAAGAGTCATTAATATTAGTTCACAAGCTGCACCGCCAAGTGATAGTAGGCTTACTGTTTAGTTATATGCAAAAATAGTTATAATTAATTTTTGTCGCAATTAATTAGTGTCTTACCATAAGCCTTAAATTCCCTTACATCAAGTACCACTCTGTTAACACGTTGCAAATATTTATATATTTGCTAGTACTACGTAACTAAATATAGAAATACCTGGGCGACCGAGCATCACTCAGTATGTTTTTTTTTGTAATTTTTTTTTTGTTTTTTTGAAAATGTATGCAAGTACGAATCACATACTGAATAAATATGAATATTTTTCAATCTTACGTTCATATGAACTGTTTATTATCCTATAATCTAATACGAAAACCTATCTTAAAGGTTAGAAATAAATAAAATTGTTTTAAGCTTGAAATCTGCTGTTAACGGAGGAAACAGCTGATTACTGTTATTATTATTGTCAATAAACATATGTACTGATTTTAAACTCCATAAGCCCAATGTTAAAAATGTTCAATTTGCAAATGAGTTGTTTAGAAAAATATGAGTTTTCCTGAGGTAGTGGTTTTTACCAATTGATTTTTTAGACCCAAAAGCCTCTAAACAAAAACTTTTAGCAAAATCCTTCCGGTGGATCTCGAGATAGCTCGTACCAACAGACATTGCTCGTATTAGAGTATATGATATTGAATCTAAAATAACATAGCTTCTGGTAAACAAATGGAAGCATAAATGCTTTTACCATAGTTGAATAATGTTATAATTGCATCTTAAAAATTGTTTTTTTGAATTTCTTAAGTATTTTACCCTTAATCATAATTGAGTCTATAACATTATTTTGTAAACTCTATTTAAAATTGAGATTATAATTATATATATCTTACGGAAGCATTAAATATCAACTCCTATAAAAGCTAGTGTACGTAATTGAGTAACAATATAATACAACAGATGATTTCAACCATCATATGTAATATTTAAAACATAGCGTAGATTTTACTTTGGTGTTATATTTACAACGTCAATCAATAATATGGCTTGTGCATTCATAACTATGGACAACATGAGGTAAGTAAAAAAAGAAAAAAAATATTCTTGCAGCTTGATTTCATGGAATTAACAGTTGACCTTGTAGACGTGGTATTATGTTTGTTTTTAGGTCAGGTTCTTAAAATACTGTTTTAAACATTTCAACTAATATAAAAAGCCAAATATTAAATCAGAGGTAAAAATACGTAGAGCAAATGCATTCATTAGTGCAACTTATTAAATGAAACGTTAAACACACCTATAGAACTTACTTGCACAGCATAACCGTTCTGTTTTGTTATAGAATTAATTCCCTTTTATTTAACCGAGTAAAATTTCCCGTTCCGGTTTCCATTATTGCAGTTCCTTCTCTAAACTTCTCCAACATAATTTCTCTTTTACCGTCAGAAATACGGTCGTAATGAATTGTATACGCTTTACGGTCGTTAACTAGAGTACAAGGTTTTACGTCCGATTTTGATGAAATGACCACCATGGTTATGAAATTACCCGATATTTCTTACAAGACATATTAAGTTAAGTCACTCGTGTTAATATAAATACACCTAAATGTGTTGGTCTATATATAGCCGTCGCCTTTTTATTTGCGAAATAGTTTTGAATGCACATTGAAAGCAGCGTTTTTAAAAACGAAACAATAATAACATATAGGCCTAGTTTAAATTTTGTTCGCAATTGCTTCGCTGGCTACGCCCGTACGCACAATCACACTAAACGTTCCAGATTACATATTTTTCTCTTTTAAGGCTGTTCAATTTCATGTCTTATAATTTGACGATAGTCGCTTAACGAAAAGGGTTAAATGAAATAAATTATAAATGACTAGGAGCTCTGCGCCAGCTCACTTCGTTCACCGATCAGAGCAGCGACACAAGGCAAACAGATTATTGATACTCTGATATTTTCACGGAAATAAAGTCAGAGCGGTGACCTCTATAATTAGCTAATGTAAGACAGAGGTCGAAATAGTCACGACCAACCAAAATAATTCGAATTGTGGCATTCGTTGTAATTTCACCACCAATGTTTAAATAATCAATAATCAACATTTCAAAAATATTTTGATACAACTAATGGAAACAATATTATATGTGCACTAGATGTTTGATTTATAATATAGTAAGCCTTTTGTTTGCTTTAACTATCTAAAAAAAAAAACTGTTTTGAAAATTACGATAGAACGATGATCCATACATAGCTATTTTGATACACAGATCAAAATGGACACGACCAACCCCAATACTTCGATGTAATAATAACACCAGATGATTGCCTTATAATACAGTAAGAGTTTTGTTTAAATTTCTCTAATAAAAACAAACTGTTAGCCATGAATAATAATTACCTTATTCTAAATTTGCCTAATTTGTTGCAAATAAACGTGTTTCGGTTCATTAAACGCCTGACCTTAACGATGTAAAATTTGTGATCCAATTTAGCTTAACCAACTAAATTACGAAACTTAAAACTCATTTTTTTCACAGCGAATAAATTTTTTTTTTTGAGATTGTTCTTACTAGAAACTAGTTAGGGAGTTTATCTAGAAGAAATTATATAGGAAATTTTGTGCATAAGTGGGTTTAATAAGTTTCTCTGACGAGTTCGTTAGCCAAAATCAATCCAGAACCGGAAGTACTTTTTTGACCGAAAGTAATGTGTCTAAGATTTTTCATACTAGAATGAAACCTTTTTGAGATTTTATGTAAACAAATTAATATAGTAGATTATTCTGCACATTTATTTTATTTTTTTCACCACCTTATAACTGTCTGGCTCCCCAAAAATCTTTTAAAACGTAAAGTAAAGTAAAAGGATAAGGTTAAAAAACACATATAAAGAGCTTCCGATTAGAGGCCGACGGGAAAACGAAGCAACCCATAATCGGAGGCTGCAAGTTCGAGGTAGTGTTTAATCTGAGAGGAACCAAGCAATGATTGAGCCGGGACTGGAGGCTGAGGTGCAAAACAAATTTACTTATATATTTTGTACACGCAGGCGGCTATTCATCTCTTTCGTGAGTAGATCAATTTCCTAAATAAATGATTGAAATAATAAAACACAGAAACTTAGTTTTGGAAATTCACTCGACTTACTTCAGTGTATTTTATATTAGGATGTTGAGATTAATTAAACCAATCAATACGTTTGTTAAATTTATTAAATGTTTCCTAACCAAACAATCTTGTTGTACTTTGGAGGAGAGCAGATGTACAATGGAAATATATATATAGCCTTTATAGTTGTACACCTAATTCAAACTCTTGTAATCCGTTGCATGCCTGGACTGCGTTCCCCTACATAAATCGACAGTTGTCCCTTTTCAACTTCAAACTAGTAAACAAAAACATCTTGACTGGGTAATCCTGTTTATAAAATTGAAAAACACATACGACAAGCTAATCCTAAATGGTATTTATACTGACACCGACAGCACGAGGGGCAAAACATGTTGGCTTTATTACATCAGTTGATGACGTATCTATATTTTATACACGTTTGTAGGGTTAAATAAACATTTCTCTCATAGTGTGTAATTACAAACTTGTATAAAAAACAGCACCATAACCCAACCAGCACTCCGAACAAACACTTGCGTAAAAGGTTAAGTGATATAGTCGTAAGCTTTCTTCTTCTTTCGTTCTTCCTACTTTGTTTTCTTCAACATAGACCTAGATCTGTAGGTTTATGTTACTTCAGTAATTGAGCCACTTGATAACGGGAGATGATTTATAATCCCGGTACGTCGTGTATTGATTTTAACACATAAATGATGACAAATGTACGGATCTATATACAGTAGAACCTCGCTAATCCGACCTCGGATGAACCGACTCCTCGCTTAATCCGACCTCAGGTTATCAGTGTTGTAAATTTTTTCGGCAAATTGTTCCACACAGATCTTTCAGTGATGATGTCTTACTGACGATGAAATTTTTTTCCGGTAAATTATGATATAGCAAGTGGGGTTGTGATTTAAAATGAATATTACTAAACATATAGGGCCTACCGTACCGTTTTATCTAGTGTACTACCTTTCAATATATGCTTCTAGATATTCTCCTCTGATAATCCGACATATTTTGTGTTCCGACCATACCCTCGGTTCTACTGTAAATAAAAAAATGTAAATGTTCGTTTGTTCAAAATCTTAAATCTCAGGAATTTTTTCACCGATTGCTTTGAAATTTTTACACAAAGTTGCATTCGAGTACACGAGTGTTCCTACATATTTTTTTGAGAAACAGTGCCATCTGTTGGACATAAAATTAACACAAACTATACTAATTATTTTATGGCAACTTGACTACCTTAAAAAATAATAAT
Organism: Philaenus spumarius; assembly: GCA_018207615.1. Classification (NCBI taxonomy): domain Eukaryota; kingdom Metazoa; phylum Arthropoda; class Insecta; order Hemiptera; family Aphrophoridae; genus Philaenus; species Philaenus spumarius. The sequence continues at coordinate 9,427 of JAGFPH010023856.1, forward strand.
TAAATATGTTAGTAACAGCTGTTAGATCTAATATTTCCATTAACATCTAATTTATAAATTTTAAACAATTATTTACATTTCTAAGTTTTCAAGTTAGGTTTTTTGTAAACATTGTCATTTGTTGAAGGTTAATAAATATTAATTTATTATGTTTAGTGTTGGTACAGTAATCAGCTGTTTGCTATAATATTTAAATCAACATCTTATATCAAACTTTGAAACAATTGTTTGTATTTCTAACTTTTAGGTTAGATTTGTGTTTAAGTGTAGACCAGAGCCTTACTGGTTATTTTAACTTTATTATAACTGTTGTTATAAAATATACGAAATAATTTTATTTGGACTTTCAACATTATTTACCATCTTAGCTTTGCGGTTACCTTCAAATAATAATACCAAAAATAAATAAAGAATTAAATAAAAATGGCCTCATTATATTAAATTTTATCTATAATTTCAAGTGAAAATAGGGGATGCTGCAGTTGCACAGTGTCTATACATGAGCCACCACTGGTACTTCTTTTCTTCCTGCAATAACCTTTGCAGAAATTAAAAGCATTGCTCTCTCATAAGTTAATTATCTAAAGCGGTTTAAAACTATAACTTATAACTTTTATATTAAACACTTTTTGAAAGTAACTTTTTTAAGTATTTTTAAACCGATTGCTGAAAATAAACATTACGTTTTAAACGGATAATACATATTAGGCAATGTAGAGTAATTGACCGGATTTATTTCTGAAGTAACTGTTTAAATATTAAAGAAAGAGAAAAGTGTTTATAGATTGATGATTCAAATGGGAATTCGTTTAACGGCACAAGCTGTATTTTCCCCTCTTCCCCCGGAATGTAACTCAGCTCCTAATAACTTAAATCATGTCCGAATCCTTCTCCATGAAGTACTTAATATTTATGGAAAACAGTTTTAAAATCAAACGTACTTTCACTGAAAAACAATCGCTGTTTCAATTCTTCATTAGAGTAAATGCAGTTGCATGTTTTGTTATTTATACAAAAGTATGAAATATGCAACGTTCTACATAACCGGCATTTATATCTACACTTCCTGACTTTATATGAAACTAAAGTCTTATTAAAGCAAAACATCTGGTGTGCACATCACACAACTTTCCTTACCAAAATAGATGCTGTATCAATTACCAAATTTTTCGAGCGAGAGATTGATGATACCATTTTCGAGTTAATAGGAGTATCCGTTTCGAAGAAAGCGGTACTAACTTCAAAACGGTTAATCCCACGGACCTGATTTTGGTCTCAATCGATTTCTCAATCCCAAAAATGTCAAGGTCGATACCAAACACGGCTAGTTTAAAAAAAGTCATTTTTGCCCCCAAAAAGGGCGTTTTTGGGGTCAATTTTTGAAAAAAGTTGAGTGGGGTATCTTTTTTGACATTCTTTTGGGCGCTGAATCGAATTAGACCATTTTCAAGTCGATAGGACCAGCCATTTCGGAGATACAAACAAAATAACTTGCGTTTTTGTAATAACTTTTTTCAACGAATTTTTAAGTTTATATAGCGTACATAGCGTGTTAAGGGGGTCTGAGTAGAGTATATTAGCAAAGTTTAATCAAAATCGTTAGAGGGGTTTTGGAGTAAATACCAAAAATGTGCTAAAAACTGGTCCCACGGTAAGACACCAACTCCGATTTGCTTCAAATTTACATGGGTTAAATTGTTTACGTGTTTGAAGATATCCTGTAAATTTCAGCTTGATCCGTCCAGCCGTTTGTCCTGTGCACTCCGGACACACACACACACAGACACACAGACACACAGACACACAGACAGACCAATTGCCAAAAATGCTTTTTTTGGACTCAGGGGGCCTTGAAACGTAAAGATATTATGAAAACTCGACATCGAATTTTTGGGTCGATCGCAATACTTACCTTACCTAGTATAGGGTAAGGAAAGTAAAAACATTATAATCAATAATATGTATAAATAAAATAGAACTAAAAACTGTATAATATTTCATTCAAACACGTATAAAATCATTTAAACTCCAATGTTAAATAATGGTAGTTTGTAAATATAATAATTATTTACGAAGTCAATGACCACATATACGGACCGTGGTGTGTGACCCCGCTTCTACACTTCGCTCACTACTTTTATTAAAGTGTTTATGCTTGTATTATTACATTATAGGTAGGCTTCTCAGAGGTCGGTCAGAGGTTCTAGTGCTGTCTCTCTCTCTCTCTCTCTCTCTCTCTCTCTTTCTAGCGCCTGGCCCATTGTGGG
>JAGFPH010023859.1:0-11692 GCA_018207615.1 Philaenus spumarius
AAACAAAAATTGTGATTTCAGTCCATTACGCTTTTTAAATTAAAAGTTACTAGAAAATCAACTAATTATAATAGTACCTATTATTGATTTTATGTACCTACTTTTCGTCGTGATTTGTTATAACATTTTTAAAACTTTAACGTTGTTTGAGCTTCTTTTATTGGGTGGGAGAGGGCCCCCATCCGATTAATTTGCCACGGGCCTCGAATGGTATATAGTTACGCTAGAGGTTTATCCGAACCAGAGGTTTATCACCTAGGTCATACAACATAACGCCTAGTTCTTCCAGTAGGTGGTACTATCTCGTTACCTTGTATGCAAACTAGTATAGTATATAAATTCAAATTAAAAAATAATTACAAATTTGACGTTTACAAGAGAACGATCAGTAAAAAAATTTGTGTTAGATGCAAAGTTGCCGACCCTAAAGTGTGCTCAAACACAAAAAGCTAATTTTCTTTGCAATATATATATATATATATATATATATATATATATATATTTATACCTATATAGATTTCTCGCGTAATAATTTGTTGGTTTTGCTGTTATTTTTAACCAGGGTAGGTTGATCGTTTTCGATCAACATTTATTGTGGCTCTTTCGTGTTCGAGCATCGGATCAACATTTCATAACCAACAAATAAATAAGGGACCCAATTACAAAAAACTTATACAATTTCTTATACACCCAACTTAGCGTCGTAACTGAGACCATCAATAGTTGATCTGTTTTATACAAGTTATATACAAAGTACCGTTATTTAGATAGTTTTGTAAGTTTTAAACCGGCCATTCTCACTCGCTCGCTTTCCTAACTGCACCCTGCCATCGGCCCGGCCTGGCCTTGCCTACTTACCCTTCTACCTGCTATCTATTCATAGTTGAGGGAGGGTTGTTTATTGTTTACTGCATTGTATATTAAATGGTTTATTGGTTTAATATTTTACTTCTACACAATAGACGATATGCAAATTATAGTAAGTTCTTCATTTCTTTACCGATTTTCGTAAAACTCATTTTCCTATTGTTTTTTGGGATGCTGAACAAGAATCTGGCACTTATTTTTACCTAATGTTAAAAATAAAAATAATTACTTGATTAATACGAATTATATATATTTTTTGAAAAGAATAAATCCATTTACACAGTTTTCACGATATCTTCCGAACTTCGGAACTTATAAAAATTTAATCAGACATGAGCCAGACTTGTCGTTTTAAGAACTTAATACTTTAGTCATTTTATTATTTTTTTTTTCAATTTAATTTTAGTGTTTGAAGTCGGAAAACATTTCTGTAAAAGCAATTGACAGCATTTGCTTCAGCTGTAAAAGCTTTTCTTATAATGTTTTGGATAATACAGAGGTATTTTATCAACTAAATTGACAATTTTTAAAACTTTCTAAATGTTTCAAATTGGGACAAATTGTTATTTGTGGTACCTATTTATAATTAGATTTCAATACAAAAAAAAAAGCTTTCAAGTTTTGTAAGATTCCTTAAGGATAATTGGTATATATAGACTAACTATCTTTAAAGTTTATCACTTTAATATTATTTTATTATTATTAAAGTTGTTGTATTTTCGAGTTTCAATCAATTAATTTATCCTGTAAAATTGTCTACCAGTAAAATTGTTGTCCTGTAAAATTTAACAACAATCCATTTAGGCTACCACAAAAAAATAAGGTACACTTTACTTTAAATATTTGTTTTTATGCAAGAATATGTTTAAAAAAGAGGCAGTTGAAAATGTTTAATGTTAAATCTAGAAAACTATACATTTTATAAATCCATCTTTTTTAATTGAGTGCTGAAAAAAACTGAATATTCTTTATAAAATTGCTGATCCGGCTTGCGATTCACTTTTAATTATAAATTTTTACTGTGCAAAGAAAAAATCAAAAACTTGGTACTTAAAAAAAGTCAATGACGTGAAAAATAAAAGGGATTTTTTTTTAAATGTGAAACTCAAAACGGATGCGTATTGTGACTGTGGTTAAAACGAGACTTTGCACAAAAATTACAAACTAAATGGTTTTAAATTTAACATTGCTCTTACCCCAAGATGACCGCCACTAAAGCAGACCATTAAGTTGTAATATTTAAAGTGCTCGCTGTATCGTCTAAAATGTGCCTCAAATACATCAAAAACGTTTTAGAATTTGTATTTTTTTTATATATATATTCAGGTATATTGTTTAAAAGTTTTGGGCCGACCGACGATTAATAAAATTTCGCAAAAAATCTTATTTGTCTTTAATACAGGATGTGGCGCACAACTCCAGAGTTTCATTCTATCTGGCTGGGTTATGTACTAACGTTGTATTCCTATATCTACTCCGTATGTAAAACATCTATAGGACCTTGTATACATAATATAGATATTGCGTGGTTTTTTTTTTTATATCCAGAAGATCCCTGTTACACATTTACTATATTCAAGCCATCATAAATAGAGGAAATAAATTTTAAGAGTGCATCTTCAGTACCAAAACAATTTTTAAACCCAAACTGATTATTGCTAAAACATTTCTTTAAAAAAAACCATTATTATGAACTTTAGCACTTTGTCAAAAACCTTTGGAAACAAAGATATCAGAGGAATAGGTTTGCAACTATTTCCCTGTCACTTTTTTTGAAAATTGGTACAACTCTTTAAGTCTATCAGGAAACATGCCAGTCACAAAAGTTAGGTTTATTAAAAATTATACTACATCCGTTATGTGAATGTTGATAGCCTTGAGCAAAGATGCACTTACACCATCAAATTCTGGAGATTTGTCTAACTTTAGCTCACGGATCTTTTTCTCAATTTCGTCCGGTGTTACTTTTGTTAAAAATATAAACATTTTCGTTTCGTGGTCTAAAATGACCATTCTATATTAAAAATGTAGAACAATTTGTTAGAAATGGTGTCCTAATAACATTTATAGAATTAAAAAAATAAGAATAAAACTCATTAGCAGTAGTATCAGTTCCATTTTCCTTTAGAAAATGTAAAGCCTACCTTTTCAAGACTCGCGTCTTTGACCCTTGACCTCATTTAGCAACCTTGAATTTCCTTTACAATGTTTAAACATTGTGTTTAAACATATAATAATGTATAGTACTAATATGATTTAGCCTCCTTTATGTCAACCTGTATCTCAACTTTTACATTTTCTAAAACTTTCATTTATTTTTGGGTCATTGGGATGTTTCTAATCGTCTATGTAGCTGGTTGATTTTATTAATTTAAAAACATAAGTAGTTCGTAATCCAGGGTTTAGTAAAATTTGTTTTATAGACGTCAGGAATTTGTAATATACGCATAAATCTATATTGTTTTCCAATATTTCAAAAAATGTTTCAAAAGCCGAATTTATATTTGTACCATTGTATACATTTGAAAAATCAGTCAAAACATTGTGTTTGTTTAGTTTATAGGCAATAGCTTAAACAGGCCTGGCTTGAGGTTGCAATGTATAAACTTGTGATAACAATAGGACTAAAATTATTGCGTAGTGATCTATAATGTCATATCTATAATGTCATATCTTATTTAATATTTACTTTAAACATATAATTTATACTAACTCACGCATGATAAATACACGTTGCTAAATTATTTACTACGGTTCTCGGTTCTTTTAATAATATTTCAAAGCCGTAATTTGGCAAAAGTGTGGTGTAATTATTTCTTTGTTTATTGTTGTTTAATAAATCTAGATGAATATCTCCTATTAAAATTTGGTCGCATTTACTATACAGCTAAATAAAAAAAATTAATTCTTCCATAAATATATCCGAACCGCCACATAAGATACAATCTGTATAGTGAAAATAAATCAATTTTTTCTTGTGCCACATTAAAACCGCAGCTGCAGTACGTCTGCAGTAACAAAATTTACGCAATATGTTTCATAATGTATACAATTTTTAACGTTTTCCAAAATACCACCGGCTCTATAGTCGTGATTTCTTTTTGAATCTGAAACAAAATTTTGCAATCGATAAAGACTAACCTCATGCTGTTCGATCCATGTCTCAGACAAAACAATACGGTGAAGCAGGTTGACAACCAGGTTACAAAATTATAAAAATGTTTCCTAACTTTGTAACATAGTTTCATCCACATACGAAATAAGGTAGATAACATGTAATTCAAGCTTACATAATAATGTGATAACAAAAGCAATTTTAAAATGTGTGAACTATTTCAAAAAGTTATCAAGTAGAATTAGTGCATGGACAGTTTATTCAAATAACTAAATGTGCCGAAATAAATTTCTGGTTTTCTTTTTGTTCTTAAATAATTTTTTTATATCTTTGAAATTAAAAGATTTGTTATATTACAGATATCTTGCAACTGACAGATGCTCAATTTACAATAAGATGAAACTTGAATTAACTAAAACGTAAAATTGCTTCTAAGAGTCTCTAGAATTGAACAAACACAAAAATATTTTAGCACAGAATAGCACCATAATTTTCGTCAAGTCATGTTGTAACACATGTACTTTATTGATTTACTAAAAATACTAAACCCAATTCCAACTAAATCGTTTACAGTAAAAATTAAAATGTAAACGTTTACGTATGTCCTCAATTTAACCTTCATGATTTCAACTTTAAAAAATCCCAATTATTTTGTAGAATAGGTTGGAAACAATGTTGTTAGAGTGAACGTACTCTACGTTAGGGTCGAGGGGCTGCCACAAGGGTAATAATTGTCAGCAATATTTCTATTGTTAAATTCATTTCTTCAGATATAGAGTATTACTATTCCGACAAACCGGCGTTGTTAACATTTCTACAATATGGTTTGATAATTTTAGATTAGGTTCTTATGTTATGTTTAAAATATACTTGCAAAGGAAATGTAAGAACCTTTGAAGACAATTTCATTTTGATGTAATTGGTTTGAAAATAATTGGCAAGACTTGGCTCCACGAATGTGATCCTAAGTCCAAAGAAAATAGTTTGAATCTTTCCATTTTAAAGTAAAAAATATGTGATGCATTGATTGTTGAAAACGTCTACGTGCAGAAAAAGTGTTTATAGTTAAATTTTTCTTCCAAAACCTACTGCAAAATAGGTTTAATTTCTTACAAGTGTATTGTTCAACAGAACGTAGACCTAATAGTTTTGTCCGTCATATTTTGTTCTTATAATACAATTATTTATTTATTTTATAATTTATTTTGTAGTTATGTTTTTGTTATTGAATTTATGGCCATATCACATTTGAAACGACCTGACACGTCCAATGTTAGTACTCAGTAATGGTCCAATGGTCCAATGATAGTAATTTGGGTTCAGAGAGCACCAAAACAAATTATTTCACTAAAAATATTTTTGGGAAAAGGGGCACCAAAACAGATAATTCCACTAAAAATTCAAATTCGAAAGTTTGGACGTAGACAATACTGTCTCCATATACTAGGTGGGGGGGGGAGAAAGTAAAAATCAAAGAGAAATATTTTTTAAATTACATCCCAGTGCCTAGTAAAAAGGCATAGTTTGGTGATGGGGTTATTTATTGTCAAAGAAATGTATACTGTAAACGTAGGTTAAGTGTTACTTAATTTCAAAGGTTTAAAAAAGTTAAAAATAACAACAAATTTATTTTGTTGATCACATTGAAGTGGGTGATCCTTAATGATTTTCATATAATGAATGTTTGTATATTCTAAAATATACAAATAATTTAAAGACATTTTAAGAATAAAATAGTTTAAAAAAGCTATCTGACTACTTGAAATACATGAATAAGCTCATTGAACATCATTCCAGTGCTGGTACAGTAATCATCTTCTTACTATAATATTTCAATTAACATCTGATTTAATACTTTGAATCAATTAATTATGTATATTTTTAATTTATTGGTTATGTTTGTGATTACTAGGAATCTATACAATATTTGTTTGTAAGTTGTAAGTTTGTTGTCGTGCGAAGTACACTTAAGTTTCCCCCTGTATATTAAAATGATTTTCAAAAGCTAATACGAACAAAAATTAAGGTACGTTTACTCGTTTGTCTATAGTTTAGTGCATTGCATGGCCTTTGAACTAAAATGCAAATTTCAATCGAAATGTATAAACTACCTACAAATTTCTGGTGAACTTTTTAAAATTCATATATTTTTGTTTTATTATAAAGAATGCTCAACAATGACTCCACATCAGAAGAGAAAAAAACTTGAATAATAACAGACCGTATAAGTCTAGTGCTACACAAAATGCATTAATAATAACTATCCACTGATGGTAAGGAATTGATCAAAGTAGTGGTTTAGTTTCGTAATTTGTTTTTTATCAACAGTACTAGTTTAAAAGCTAGTTAAAATTTTACGCAACTCTTATACAACTTTACAACTAATACAACTTTTACGTTAAGATATTTTGGATTTAATAAAAAATATTAATGTTTAGACAATGTGTATAATGAAAATTATCCTTAGTATTGGCTATATCTAAACAATAAATAACTAAACAATAAATCTAAACATAAAATATTATTTCATATTTCAGAGCTCTAAAAGGTATATTTTGGTAGTGGATGCAACTTTGAAGACATTTTTAATTCAAACATAGGTATCATCATTTTATAGCTCGTTTACTAATATCGTTTAAAAATATAATTACTGTATATATTTTTTGTTTCCGTTTCAAGTTGGTGACAATAAACGGTTTGCGTATTTTTATTTACTACTAATTAACCATTTTACTCAAAAGTCACAATTTTAACAAACATTGATTATAGTAGATGATTTCATTCAATAACCAATTTGGTCAATTTTCCAAAGTTAAATGAAGAATGAAAAAACACTTTCCTTAGTTTCTTTAGGTAAGAAATTGTGGGGTTTCCGTGTGTGTCTAAACTGATTCGTTTGCTCTTTTTACGGACTGCTCGGGTGATCTAAACAAAACAACTTTTTTTAAACGTATTACTAAGGTTCAAAATAGTCACCATTTATCTTCCAAGACTATTAAAAGTAATAACCTAAACGCTGGTATTCTAATTTCCAAAAATAAGTACAGTATTCTTGACTTATACCTTTGTACATCAATAACCTCACAAAACTTGGATTTTGACGATTACATTCCAAACTTCAGATTACTTCAATTACAATCTATTTAACGAAGATTACATTAAATCTAGTTGACTGCAGTGGATTTAGCAATATGGTTGTTGTGAAAACACGTAGCCGTAATTTGTATAATATTTACTATCAAATAAACACTTCATGCTAAATAAACTCATCAACTTTTATTTTGTTTTGAATTATGTGCTTGAAGTTGAGTTGCTTGTGATAAATAGTAGGATTACAACTTTTTCCTGTTTCAATATTTTCTAAACTGAGGATTGTTAATAACTTTTCTCTATAATTTAAATGCTAAATGCTGATTATTTCAGTTGAAATTGATTATGAGTTTTATAAATAATTTTAAAGAGCAGTTAAATATTTCTTTAGAGTATATCGAATTCACCTAAAGATCCGATTGATACTACTAAAACAAATAGTTTATATATTCACTTATAATAACAAGTTTAAAGTGACTTAAAATACAAGATGGCGGCAAGTTCCGGGGAGGGGGGATTTTTAATGTGCTTATAGGAAGCCTCAATTGGCATTATAGTGAAGAAAATTTGTTAGAATTCAATGCTGTTGTATAAGCAGATTTCTTATATCAATGCTTAATTTTGATATTCTTCGATTTAGTTTTAGATATAAGTAGGCCTATAGATAAGTCTTCTCGTAATTTTTGCACTTAAAAAACATAAATTTAAACAAATTTATTGAATGCAGTAAATTTGTTACAAATTACATTTTAAAATATCGTGTTTTTATAAATACTCACAGAGACTTAAAATAACAACGAATAGTATTAAGAAAACCTGTAACTATAAACAGGCTTTAGGAAAGATATTTTTTGTAATTTAGCCATTAACATAGTTGAGTTTGGGGAATATTTATATTAGGCGAATAACAAACGACATATAAAAATTATGACTCATGGGCACTAGATCAATTGTTTTTGTTTTGAAATGAGAAGTGTTTAACAAATTATGAAGTGGTTTGAAGACCTGAATTAGGCTTTAGTAAAGAAGAAACAATAATAAATCAACTTAAAGATGATAATAAACTAATTTACTAATTTTATTTTAAAAGTATAACAAACTGGGTAGGCCTAACTTACTTCAGTAAAAATGTTATTTTAAAATTGTCATATAATGATATATTGCACCACATTATGTATCGCATTACTATAAAAAATAAAATAAGGTCATTGTTTGTGAGTCGGTGCCTGGTCACAGTGGTTTCTCTCATTCTAATATATTTAGTTTTCTAGACACATCAGTTTTAGTATTCTAGTTCTGTGTTCCTCTTTATTTCTTGGAATACAGTGGGTTAAAAAAATAAAATAAAGAGGAACCCAGAAGAGGAGTCCCAGAGTTAGAGAGGAATAACATGGCAAATGTCTAAACAACTTTTGTTTTAAAATATTGTCAATCCATTATTAGAAACTAGGCTAATTATAAAACCAGAATCAGTTAAGCTTGGTTTCTATTGAAACTTCAATATTTTGACCCAAAAATGAATCTAAGAGAAGTATTTGTTTTCTAATTCTAATGGCCCAAAAAGCATATTTTGGACGAGGTTGAGATTGTTGAAAAAATATTTACTGTAGTACGGTGTTACATAATTATAAAGGTCTTTTAAAAGTTAATATTTTCTTGGTTTTGTTTTAAGTTGGCGGTCGTAAACAGTTTTCGTAGGCTATTTGGTTTTTGTATTTTTGTTTTACTCAGAACTAACAATTTTACCAAACTTTGCTTATGATATATTGCTTTTTAACAAAATTCATTCGGGCACTTTGCTTCAAGTTTCCAACAGTAAAAAATATAGAATTTGTATAAATATAAACGTCAATTTGTTAAATTATATACACATTTTGTAATAAAATGTTGGTTATATCAAAAAATATTTTTGAAATGTATGGTCAAAAATCTTAAATAGTTAAAAAAATACTATTTTACTAGTTACAATACAAAGAACCCCCCAGTCTCATTGACGATGAGAAATCACGTAGCCTCAATTTGTGTAATGAGTTTATAAATAACTTAACTTAGTGAATCCTTAGCCAGATGTATTGTGTTTACCACAAAAATATGTTAAACATATACTTTAAATTGTGTTTGGTTGCTCTGATTATTTCATTTGGAGTAAATTATGAGCTTTATAAATAATTTAAAGTGCAGTCACCGACAAAGTGCAGATTTTGAGGGGACTTTAATAGATATCTACAGAGCATGTCTAATTATGCTAAAAATAGAATTTTATTGATATTCCTAAAACAAATATTGTACATATTCGATTAATAACAAGTTTAAGTAAGTAATCCATGTTGGCGGTCTTTTCCGTGGCCGCCCCACTCTAGGGAACTGTTAGTGTGTTTGATAGGAAGCCCCAACTGATATTTTAATGAAGGAAAAAATTCGAATTCAATAAAAAAATAAAATTCAATGTTATTTAAAATCTTTTTTTAACTTGACTACAAGTACACAGAGCGGAGCTTACTGAATTAATGCATATTTTCTTTAGGCCTTCTTTTAACCACTGAGCTGCACTTAAGTTCTAAGGAGAACTTTCCAGCCAGCATAAAATTTTTAAGAAAATAAGGCTGAATAATATATTGTATAGTTTTTATTTTTATATTGATTGATTTTGTTTTAGATATAAGAATAAATAATGTCTTTTCGTAGTTTCTACACTTTAAAAAGCATAAATTGAAACAAATTTAAAAAATTGAGTTAATTTATGTGTGTAAAATTGGGTGTTACATTTATAAATATTTGCTGAGACTTTTAAAATAACGTATAAGTAGAATAGCTTTAATAAAACCTGTAAATTAGAATAGGCTTTTGAAGAGATATTTTTCTAATTTAGTAATTAACATAGTTGAGTTTAGAGAATATTTATGGTAGGGAATTACAATCTACATATTCATGGGCACTAATCGTATCGATTGTTTAGGGGCAGAATAAGTAATGTTTAAGACAACATTTTTTCAAATTGTTATTACAGATAATCCATTGTTATACACCTTTCAAGAACAACTATTTTGATGAAATCAAAAGGTTTTTAAAATATGTTTAATAAATACTCATACAACAAACATATTCAAATCCGAGTTCAAATAAACCTTTTGGTTATTTATGAAAGAGGGAAGCTATAAATAAGTGTCATAGAAAAGTAAGAATCTCAAGTAAAATTATAGAACATGTTTAAATGTTATTTAATAGATAAAACATTTCCACAGCATCGTCTTTAGTAAATTTCGGCGAATTCTTTTAATTATTTTTAGGTTTTATTGCCCTTGTAAAACTAATAAAGGTCACCGTTAGGTCTAGTTCCATAACAGGTCAGTCAAATTTGGTACCGTATATAAAAATGAAGAAAGAAGCTTCAGCATATTTCACTAACGTTGTTACGTTTTATAGTCTGTATACTTCAGGTTGGCCGGTGGACTCGGGACTACCTGAGTCTACCCTTAAAAACCCTGGCCGCCTCCGTCAGGGCTGCAGTTGTGTAGGGAAGTGTCTGAGTTTCTACGAGTTATTTTTTTAGTAAATAATAATTTGACATTTTTAAATACTGTACATATTTGGAATCTTCTAAAAAAGTTATGAAAAATTATACCAAACTCGACCTCGGTATCACAGTACTTAATATGGTAATGGAAAATGTAATGAGATACAAACAGCTAACTAGTTTTGGTTATTAATACCGTACTAATTTTAAAATCTAACATAGTCGAGTTTGTATCATTCAGTCGAGTTATATATAGTCTTGTTATTAAAAATATTACATTGAATATTAGTAAAAAATAATAAGTAAAAATGTACAAACTAAGTAGTTGTAAACATTTAAGTCCATATCTATATTGATGCGCATGACCTCCAACACTAGTTTTTAATTAGTCTGTTTTAGTATTTTTTTAAGTTTGAATCTAACAAAGTTCAAATTTTAAACTGGAAGCCGATTTTTAGAATGTTCTTCTCTATGCGTATCCGACAAAGTCTTGTATTTTCCTACTTAAATTACTGCGTAACTGCACAGGATCCCTTAGCGGCTTCACTTCGGAACGAAATAATAAAATTGTAGAGACTAATTAAATACCTAGTGCGGACAAACTTCCTTTCGTTTGGATATAGTCGATCACGTCTTCGTAAATTTTGTTTTGTCTGTTATCAAATTTTTGTTGCGCTCAGACTAAACTAGTGTTAGTGTTAGTAGTGGGGGGGGGGGGGGGGGGGGCATGCTTATGAACATGGTACTGAATTTAAATTAACATCAAGGCGTTAACTGTTAAAGTCAAAAATATGGTTAAAAAGTAATTAAAACCTGGGTATATTTCTTAACACAGAGGATTTTCGGAATTTTCTACTACATGCGTATCCGCCAAAGTATTTTATTCTTCTTATTTAAATTTGTAAATGATTATTTGCACAATATTCTTAGAAAATTAATATGGTTACTATTGTATAGTGTCCAAACTTAAATTGTGTTTAAACAAAAATTAATAAAGCTTTTTAAAATTAGTTTTTTTGAGAAAATACGTTTTATTTAACTGGGAAATGTTTAACAAATATTTGAATGATGAAGTGGTTTGTAGACCTGAATTAGGCTTTAGTAAA
>JAGFPH010023860.1:0-11692 GCA_018207615.1 Philaenus spumarius
AAATGGGAACTGAACTAAAAAAACCTCGAGTAGTTGGTTCTCAAAAACATAGGTCAAATGTTGACTGTGGTACGCTAGAAGAATACTTCAGAATTTCAATTTATGTGCCTTTTCTGGATTATCTTATCAGTGAAATTGTCTCTAGGTTTCCGAAAACACAAATGGCCCAAATTGGAAAGCTTCAAATGCTTCTACCTAAGGAGGGAAAGTTTCAAGAAGACTATGAAGATTTGGTTTTGGATGGTGCCAGATTCTATGAAAATGACCTGCCATGTTATGATGCTTTAAAAGGAGAACTGATTATTTGGAAACATATGTGGGGTTCTAGTTCAGATAGTTTCCCGAAACACCCAGCCCTTGCCATGAAACACTCGTCAGATCTTCCAAACATAAACGTTTTGTTTCAGATGATTTGTACCATACCCGTCACTACGAGTACAGCTGAGCGGTCTTTTTCAGCTCTACGAAGGATGAAAACATACCTAAGGACTACTATGATGGAGGATCGACTTAATGGGCTCGCAAATTTACACATCAATCAAGAAATAGCTTCAAAGGTCACAGCAGAAGAAGTTTTGATGTTGTTTGCTAAGAAACACAAGAGAAAATTATCTTTTGCAATCAATTGAACATTGTTTTAAGTGTATCTTTATCTTGGTTCCTTTTTTTGTAGATATTAAACCATACTTTTTTCTATTTTATGTGTTGACACTGTCAGTATGAATATAATGTATTAAATGTATTGTATACCAAATTTGTTATCAGCCTAAAACCCGAACGTAAAACTAATCCTCAAACCCACCTTTTTTTAATTTAATCACAAGTTAAATTATTTTCCTGGGGGTTATTCCTTACCCCCGACCAGGGGCGATGCCCCCCCAAACATAAATCCTGGATCCGCCCCTGCTTATATAGTCAATGGTAAAACTATTGTTTCAATCGGTTCAGTCGTTCCAGAGATTACCCTCTCATATAAAAAAAAAACTTTACTTCTTTATAATATTAGTACAGATAAAAGGTTGTACTTGTATTCGGTTTGTAACACAAAAGAAAATCTTACAACGTACTAGCATACATTAAATCTATAACAATTTCTTTTTTAAATCAACATCACAAGAAATTATAATGATTGAAGTTGTAAACATAACCGCAAAAGTAAAATATACGATGATGGGTGAAATCAGCTGTTAAATGATATGTTACTCACGTACGTACGTATATATGTATGTACATAAGGACGTACAAGCGCTTTTATAGGGGTTGTACCATTATTTTCCAGTTTTGACCAGCTAAACATGGTTAAAGTCGAATGGTCGCGAGACATCCTGCAGATGCCACTGATATGATTTTCAAGGTCGTCCTAATCTTATTAGCGAATTAAGACCTTTATCGTGAGACCTAAGGTAGGGAGTAGTAAATGAGCACCGATCATGGTCCCCAGAACACGTTTTGGTATGTAAATAAAAATTATATGTATAAATGTTTTTACACTCTGATAGCCGCATTTTGATTCCGATTTGGTCAACATTTGGTACACACATTGGTTGTCTAAGTCGCTCGGACGAGTTTGTTAGCCAAAAAAAATCCAACAACTGGGTACACGTTTTTTGACCTAAAGTAACAATTTCTTGAGATTTTTCGTTCTAGAATTATTTTTTTGGGGATTTGTAAAAAAAATGTAGGATATTATTCTGAACATTTTGTTTTTTACACGACCTTATAGCTCGCTTGGTTCCCCCGAAATCGATCTAAACGTAAAATACCATAAAAGTACCCGGATCTAAACCATGTGGGGGATTTTACCGTAGGGCCGAGTTTGTAAGCGAAGCAGTCTACAATCCGAGGCCACAAGCAAAGCGGGGTTTTACGCTTCGCGCGGAACGAAGCAGCGCGTGAGTCGAAGATGTAGGCTAACCAATTCTACTAATATATTTCGTACATAGAGGCAGCTTTTCAGCGCCTTTGTGAGTATACCAATTTTTCAGATAATCGGTTGAAACCCTAAAACATATAAAATTAATTTTGCAAATTCGCTCAACTCACGTCAGCGGTTCAGCTGCGTGATCGAATTATTTGAAGATAAAAAAGTTAGAGATGAAAAGTCTTCCGAACTGTTTGAAGAAACGTACAGATAGATATTTCCAAGGCTTAACAGGAATCAGTATTAATGAGAAGAGAGAAGTATTAATGTTTCTTTATGCCGATGATATCATCATATTGTCTCATTCCTGGTCTGATGCACAACGTAAACTGGCTGTTTTAAAAGAATACTTTGATGATAATGGTTTGGAGGTCAATCCTTTGAAAACAAAAGCGTTGATTTTTCATAAAGGAAAAACCCCTGGAAAACTTAAACAGCTTTTTTATAACAATGAATCAATTGCAATTGTTAATGAACAGAAATATTTGGGCGTAACATTTTCCTCCTCTGGCAAATTCAGAAAAGCAGCAATTAATATTTCATCAAGAGGCTTTGCTGCACTTCCAGAACTAAATAAGATAATATTTAAGGGACACTCAGATTCCTGGAAGGCCAACTGTAAACTTTTTGACTCACTGGTAGTCAGCATTCTACAATACTGCAGCGAAACATGGGCACCACCATATGTAAACATTCTGGAAAGAGTACAGCTGACTTTCCTAAAACGATTGTTACACCTTCCTCGAAATACGCCAGATGCTTATGTGAGAATTGAGACTGGCAGAGTGCATCTAGAACTTCAAGTATTTAAACAAATGTTAAACTGGTGGACTGCACTGCTTCAAATGAATAATGATAGTTTGCCAAGGCTGTGCTACCTCAAACTTGCCTCTATCTCCTCACAGGATGTCCCATACAATTGGGTTACCTGGCTTAGATGCAAGCTGAAAAGGATTGGAGCAGAAAATATCTGGAAGAGTCAAAACCACTGGGAAGTAATCAATTCAAGAAAAGATTTAGTTGCAAAATTCAAGAACAATTTAATATGCTTAGACATTGAGTCCGTTTTAAATTCAAGATTTAATGATTACTACAGACATATAAGCGGCTTAACCCCCTGTGAAACGTACTTTGAAGACAATTGTCCTTTATACATACTTAGAATTATAACTCAGTTACGTCTTGCTGGCAAGAAATATAATAGATTAATATTACAAAAAGACAACTATAGCTTTAACCCCAGTGAAATATGCCCAATATGTGTAACAGGAAATGACACTATAACTCACCTTTTGTTGGAATGTGAAGGGTATAATCTTTTTAGAAGTAAATATTTAAACAATTCCAATTGTATGCATCATTTATATAATATAGAGTCAATTTTAACTTCAAACTCAGTACAGGCCATGAAAAATGTCTACCTTTTTGTTGTGTATAGCCTAAAACTTAGGAAATCCATTTTGAATTTAATGTAATAAATTAGTTTAGTAAATATCTTCAAATAACTAACTCATGTGTAAATGTACTGATATTGTTGTTGTTTGTATAATTTTGTGTTATTTCAGTATCTGAAATTGTGTTTCGTGTTATAGTTATATTGAAATAATTTTGTAAGTGTCATAAATACACCAAACAAGTTTTTAATTAGAGTAAACTAAGGAAAAGAACGAACAATGTCATGAAATATGTTATTTTTGTAAATGGTCAACATCTTGCTTATGTACACTGTACTTTAAAGCAATAAAGTTGTATTATTGTACAGATAGATATTTCCCAACAAATTAATAAAACAATGAATTATTGCATCCAATAGAAAACACGTCCAAACATAAATATATAACGAATAATTGTTTATCACGTTCGAAAACCAATAATTGTTTGTTAATCTCTGTGCGAACATCAGTCCGTCTAATTCAAGTTGAGATAAGCACTAGGAAAGCCAACACAGAACAATACGAAAAAAATAATCAGTGGAACTAGGGCTTAAGCCAATACACAGAGTGGAAGCTGAACGGTTTCATATCTCTGTTTACAGTAGAGATAAACACATTTTACAAAACTGTATTTTGTAGATATTTATATCCTCTACCTACAGGCTGAGTCGAAAGTCAGATCCCATCTGACTTCGCTTCGCTCGCAGCGGACAAACTGGCCTCGCGGATCAGAAGCTGTCCCTCGGTAAAATCCCTCACGTGTATTTGGACCGGTTACTTTTACGAAGTTTTGATCGATTTCGGTGGAACCGGACGGGGACTATGAGGTGTAAAAAAAACAATGTTTCATTCTAGTACGAAAGAAAAGTCGTTGAGTATTTTTTGGCTAACGAACTTATCCGAGCGACTTGGAAAACCAACGTGTGTACCAAAATTTGGACCAAATCGGACGTAAAATGCGGAGTGCGAACACATATTGCAGGGTGTCCCATAAGGAAATGTAAAGATTTTAGTACTAAAAATAAGAAATAAAGTCTAATCTGCGCAGGTCTTGAAATGTTTGGTTTTCGAATTATCCACCATTTTGTTGTTTTTACTAAACAATTAATATCTTTGGAAGTAGAAAAGGTTATTGATCTCAAATTGTGTACACATCTTTGCTACGTAACCTTTTACCCTCGTACAAAAACCCTTGTACAGAACGTACTTTTGTATGCTTTAAAAATGGTGGCCATTTAAAATTGGTAATGTCAAATATTTCTAAAACCGCTAACTTACAAAAAATTTGAAAAAAAAACTGAAAAATAAATGTTTTAATAACAAAAATTTTTTTGTTTGTTTCCCTGTACCACAATAGATACATAAGTCGACTCCTACATCTTAGAAAATGTAAAAAAAAAAAATTTAAGAAATCGATTTGAAAGTAATATTTAAGGTCAATACTTCGAAATAAACATTTTTTGTCTCTTGAAATTGTTTTTAAAAACTCTTCCTTTTCGAGATATTAGCAACTTTATGTCGATTTATTTCAACACGTTTAGGGCCGCCATTTTGTTTGGGTGTTCCGATTTTTATTTTATTTATGTCATTTTCCTAGTCTTAAATAGACCTTTAAAATGAGGCATCACATGACCATACTTCCCATTTAAAAATTTTGAGTTGCCCCCAAAATCCCCCATTTTTAGGGGACACTAAAAATGTCCGATTGCTTCAAAAGATACTTCGGGCTAAGTTAGTACCGTTTCCCACAGGATATTTGTTTGTTTTAACAAACACAAAAGTTAAAGGGGGAGGGTTTGACTTTTAAGACACCTGGTACATCTAAAAACTGAATGACAACAATATCTTAATATTATGTTCACAATGTTAGTTAACTTCCAACAAACATTGCACCCAACAGTTCACCAGTGCTTCATTGTCGATGGGCTTATTTTTCCAACATGGATGATGATGTAAGAAATTTGTTGTCATCGTGGAGATTTTTAAATTATATTAAAAACTTTGAAGGTAAGTTCATCATATTTATACATAAGTTAATATGCAGTATTTGGATTAGATGCAGTAATTTAAGAAACTACTATAGTATGTATTCAATGTTGTAATTTCATCACAGGTTTTGGAAGAGGTAAGTAGGCTGTATGCCTATTAAGGCTTAATGCGTTAGAACATAGGACTGTAAATTATGCCTAGTACATCACCTTCTAGCCCTATTTGTATATTATTTTATTCATGGGCTCTGCTTATAGTAGATATAATATCTTATTATCATTACCTAGGCATATTGATTAAAACTTATAATTCATAATAAATTATAGTGGTATAGACAAGCATGTGCTCAGAAAAAATGTTTTAACCGGGTCACTGTATTTATTTATAAAGTAGGTTAATAACCACACCGTCTTACTGCAATAAACATTCATCTACCTAGGTTAATGTAAAGACCAAAGAAATAGTATAAACTACTTCATTTTCCTTAAATCAATTGTGTAATTCGGATTACCAACTATGGTGAGTAAATAAATTAGATTTCTTGTAAAGCATTGAATAACCTTGCACTAACCAAGAATCTACAACAACTATACTCATGGTAACAATAATTAATATTATGTAGTGGCCATTTTTATTACTGCATAAAAAATAACTATCGTAACTTTCTAGTAATGTATGAGCGGCTGTTACATAAGTATTCAATAAAGACTATTCGCAATCGTAATGTACTTTTAGAAATTAATTGACCGAGCGAAGCGAGTTCTCAGTTTTAACTCGACCGTTTGGCACTTCGTCTGTGTGTCTGTATGTCTGTGTGTCTGTCTCACGATTACGGCCAAACGCCTTGACCGATGTTGATGATTTTTTGCATGAATGTTCCTTATTCCTAGGCCGAGCCATGTATATATAAAGTTTTTTCCATTTTTCATTTTTAACCCCTTAAATAAAATAAAAATGGCGGCCGCACCGTTTCTCTCAGTATAAGCTTTTTTCCAAAGCCGGTTTGTGGCTTAACCGTAAGTCGAATTTAAAAACTAATGACATTTTGCTAGTAGCAAATTTGATTTTCAACAAAATTGTATCCTTATCTAACGGTAAGCTCACAAAATGGCCGTAAACTTCAAATTTGTTCAAAATCGTTCAACCATATTTTTATACGTTTATTCTAGAACAATTCAAAAGTGTTGCATAGCTTTTTTGTAGATAAAAATTCAAAGAATTCATATATGCCAGTAAAAAATGATTGAAGTAAAATTAACAAAGTTATTAGATTAAGAAACATGTATTAGTTATTATCATGTTCAGAAACGACAGGAAAAAGTTCAACTTTAGGCCTACATAAAAAGTAGTAAAAATTATTGTAATTTTTTTTCATAAATGTAAAAACGTTTCATATTTATCAATTTCAAATTTCTTATTTTGAAAACACCAGTTTTTATGTTCCTACTACAAGACTGCTAACAAAACTAGGCCTGTTTTGAATAGCAATTTAGGAATATATCCTTTGCAAAAAATGGCATATAATAATAAGAAAGTGTAGGGGATAAGAAAGTGTAGAGAATAAATCAAAGAATTAAACTGAATACTTGTAAATTTCATAAAAGTATTATACTTAGCTTTACTTGAATTACAAAATGAGATGAAACAAATGAAACCGCTCGGCGATAAAACATACAAAAAATGACCGTTGGACACCGTGGGAAGTGTTGGTACATGGGTTGAGAATAAAGTCGAAATCACTATCACGACGTTTTAACATCGTTTGTTTTCATTATTTCTAATATTG
Organism: Philaenus spumarius; assembly: GCA_018207615.1. Classification (NCBI taxonomy): domain Eukaryota; kingdom Metazoa; phylum Arthropoda; class Insecta; order Hemiptera; family Aphrophoridae; genus Philaenus; species Philaenus spumarius. The sequence goes on from JAGFPH010023860.1 coordinate 7,130, forward strand.
GAATATGATATGGAAGTTATGGAACTGTAAATACATTGTTAAGTTTTAGTTATATAAGTATGTACATATTTAATTAAATGTTTTCCCTCTATAACTTGATATGTTTAGCTATCTTACGCATTATTAACCTAAATAAAACACAATGCCTCTAAAAGAAAATCTTTAGCAGTTAAAACTCAAGAAAAGAAAAAAACGAGAACTAGAAATCCCGGAATCGCGGGAATTGTAAAATAACGTTTCAATGCATAAACCTTGTGCTTACTTCCTTACTGGCAAACTATTTTTCACCTAAGCTCAAAACCACATTTGTTATTTTAACGAGCGAGGTCTACTGTTCACAGAACTATTAGTATTTTTTATTTAACTTCATATATGTAGGTTATGTTATTTAAATTTAAAATTACTGTAAATATTGGTTATAATTCAGTTCCACTACTCGTAAGCTTTATGTAAGTAAAAATGGGCTGAATTTTCTCCAGTGCCCTTCTTATGGTATATATGTATGCATTGCCGAGGCGGGGGTTTTCGGTGTTGTGGGCTTTTTTCGCCTGTCAAATTTTGTTTTCTTGAGGGTTAACCCTCGTCAAACATCAACCTGGTGGGCTGTGCGCTTTTTTCGCTAAATTCCATTTTTGCGGTATTTACGCTGTGCGCTTTTTTCGCGTATTCTTTTGAGCTATGGGAAACCCCCATTTAGTTTGTTATTAAAAAGTTAACTTTTCTTGTTTATTTATTAATATTTTTTTAAGTTATCGGTTTTGGAGGTACGTATTTGACATTAAACATTTTAAATGGCCGCCATTTTTAATGTACACAAAAAGGTTACGTAACAAATATGAACACAAAATTTGATATCAATATTTTTTCTATTTCCAAAGATATTAAGTGTATATATGGAACACCCTGAATATACATTAAGTTTTTTAATGACACCCCGAAACGTGTTCTGGTGCTCATTGACCATTCCCGACCATAAGAGTAACTGCAATAGCTCATCTTTCCTAATGAAATTCGCTAATAAAAACCAACAGCGCTTAAAAACAATTACATAGCCCAAAGCTACCAGACCCTGAAGCGATTGCGTGCGACATGTCATGCTGGTACGACTGAGGACAGATAACAATCAATGACCATGACAACATTACAACACAATCTTCTAATTAGGCCTGTAAGTGGCGCAGTTTGGTAGGTTGTGAAAATAAATATTGCTGAATGTATTTAGCACTAGCTGGATTACCCGCAACGTAGATCGCAGGCAATGAATGAAAGAAATGTCGGGTAAATACTGACCCAAAAACGTTTAGTGAGTTTCAAATCAATCTGTTTCCCATTTAGGCTTAAATACATGATCAGCTATGTTGTAGACAATTACCAAGCAATTATGTTTTGAGTTTATTTTTAATAACTCGGTTATACTTCGAACTACAGAAACGAAACCCCCCCCCCTTTTGTTTGTCGTTAAAAAAACAAAATATTTTGCCTCTTGCACATTTTTTGTAAAGTTAGCGCTTCTCAAGATTTTTTACGTATTAATTGTAACGGCCCATTTTGAAAATTGTAAACATAAATTGTTTGCGTTGGTACACTTGAAAATGTAACATACAAAATGCTCATACCAAATTTGAACTCAATATCTTATTTAGTTCTGGAGTTTTTGTAAAAAAAAATAATGTGCACGGTCGTGAGACCCCCGTCAGAAACGAAGTTCACCACGCCTTTTCTTCAATTCTTTTACCAGCCTTAACGGCAACATACACACATAATTTTAATCTTCAATTGCCGTTTATTAGTAGATTTTTTTTATACAAATATTTACTGTTTCTATACGATTAATGTTATTATAATAAAGGTGTAAAATAAATTATAACATTGTAAATACATTCAATAAACATAAAATGATGGTTCTTCAGTCTAGGCCTAACCTAAAATTATTGTGTGTATGTTTAATTTATTTTACCTGTCTTAACGGCAACATACATACCATAAATTTAGGATAGGTCTAGACTTAAAATTACTTTCTAGGCCTAACCTAAAATTCAGCGCTTGAAGATAATGTCTGAACTACGCCGATGGGACCGATCAGACCTTAATTTAAATTGATGTACCAAAACACATGTTTCTTCAATGTACTTACATTCATTGCCAAAGCAACCAATTTTGTAACGCTTTTTCGTTACTCGTATTTTATATTGTCATTGCCATAGCAACCAATTAATTAATAACACTTTTTTCGTTACTCATTACATTTTCTATTTATTAACTCATACCGCAACCCGCGTTAAGGAACTTCCAGGTATACACAGAGTGTTTCATGAAGAATCTGCCATCCTTTCACTGGCGTATTCCTCCCACCACAAATACTGAGAAAAGTGCATACGGTCAGGAGGAATGAAAAATAGGCGGGGCAAATTGTTTAAAATCGTTAAATCCCTGGTGATGTTGCTCCAGCTTGTCGTAACACAAACTGTTGAAACAGTTTTTTCGTATCACGTTAATGGACTAAAATGTACAAAAAAAAGCAGCCCAATTTTAAGTTCCCAATAAACGGTACCAGGAACTGGCACATACTTTCTCATAAACATATTTAAATTACTAAACAGATTCACTGTGACTTGTAGGGTGGGGTAGGAGAGGTGATGTTAAAGTAGGAGATTAACTAATAAATATTGTTATTATTATTATCTAGAGATAAAATTATTCGATCAACTTCTAACAAATTTGCACCAAACACGTCAATTAGGCCTGTATAGATGCACGAAAAAGGTTTTGAAAAACAACCCCCTTTTAGGCCAAAAAAACACCAAAAATCAGTTATTATCGTTATTATTAGCTAAACAAGAATTTTTAGAAAGATGCGATTTTTTTCATATGGTAGGGTCCATTATGGCTACAAGTAAACCAAATTGTATCAAAATCATTAGGAGCCGTTTTTTTATTAAAAAATAATAACTGATTTTTTGGGGGTTGTTTGGCCAAAAAGGGGGTTGTTTTTCAAAATTCTTCAAAACCTTTTTTCGTGCATCTATACAGGCCTAATTGATATGTTTGGTGCAAATTTGTTCGAAATCGATAGAATAGTTTTCTCTCTAGCTTTGTATGCATACAGACAGAGAGACATACAGGCAGACATTTTGTAAAAACCACTTTTTTGAACCAAAAGGGGTGATTTGAGATTAAAATAAACGGTACCAGGAACTGGCACATACTTTCTCACAAACATATTTAAATTAAATAACTGATTCACTGTGACTCCAAAATTGTATTAAAGTAGGAGAGGGGATACATTAATGTAGAAGAGTAACTAATAAATATTATTATTATTAGCTAAACGAGAATTTTTAGAAAGATGCTGTTTTTTTTCATATTATGTTAGGACTGCAAATAAGCCAAATTTTATCAAAATCGTAAGAGCCGTTTTTTTATAAAAAAATAATAACTGATTTTTGGGGGGTTTTCTGGCCAAAAAGGATGTTGTTTTTCAAAAAAAATTCAAAACCTTTTTTCGTGCATCTATGCAGGCCTAACTGACATGTTTACTTCAAATTTGTTCAAAATCGATCGAATAGTTTTCTCTCTAGCTTTGTATACAGCCAGACAGACATTTTGTAAAAACCACTTTTTTGGACTCAGGGGGTCCCAAAACGCATATTACCACAAAAATATCAATATCGATCACTATACTTTCTCTATACTATAATAGTGAGAAAGTAATAAATTAAATATGATATTTTTAATCTATGGGCTACAATATAAATAAAATTAAAGTGTCTGTCACTTAGAAACAAATCCATTAAGCTCGTATGGTTATTCACGTTACCAAATCATAAACACGCATTTTTAGCGAATTTCCATAGGAAAGATGAGCGATTGCAGTAACCCTTATGGTGCGACTAAGGTCGGGAGTGTAAATGAACACTGATCATAGTTCCCAGAACACGTTTTATGGTGACATTAAAAATTGTATATTACATATGTTCGCACTCTAACGGCCGCATTTTACGTCCAATTTAGTCCAAATTCCGTACACAAGTTGGATGTCTTCAGTTCATTAACTTAAAAACCCAACAAAAAATCAACTCCTATAACAGCGAGTGTACGTGATTAACAATATAATATAACAGCTGATTTCACCCATCATCTGTATATAATGCTTAAACAAAACCTAGTACAGATTACACTTTAGGGTTATGTTAACAACTTCAATCAATAATATAAGTCTTGTAAAGTTGATTTTTTTTAAATAAGAGTTAAATAAGTAATGCAAGCTATAATACTTTATAAAATTTACTTTGATGTTATAAAATGAATATAAATACAACCTTTTATTGTCAAAATATTCATTTTTGCAAATTTAAAGAAGAGATACTCGATCGTTTGACTTCGGAAACATTCGTAGGTACATCTTCGTATAACATATTATAAACATATTCCATTATTAATTTCTTCATTATAACATTAATAACATCAAAATCATTTGATCTATCATTATGAAATTAAAAGCAATTAAAAGATAATATTTTTTCAGTATTTAGATATATAATCAATATATTCCAGTATATAATC
>JAGFPH010023861.1:0-11692 GCA_018207615.1 Philaenus spumarius
AACTTTTTAGTTTGATATACTCTAAAAGCGTGTTTTTTAGTTTTTTTTAAACTATATTTATTTTTCACTTTTTAGTTCGATGTATTATAAAAGCGTGTTTTTTAGTTTTTTTAAACTATATTTATTTTTTAATTTTTAGTTCGATTAATTATTGAAAAAAAAAATTTGGCCGTGGACGGGATTAGAACCCACGATCGGTGAGTCTGGGGATTGACGTCAGCGACGACCCGCGCCTTAGACCGCTCGGCCAACGAACGAACTTGCGTAAGAGAGATATACTAACAGTAATAAGCCACTGGCTTTTAGACCAAAGGAGAGTTACTTACAAACAAACATACAAACATACAAGTGAAGCTAATAAAAGCGTGTTAAAAAGAAAAAATGGCGGATATCTGTAAAACGAAACATTTCCGAACTTACGTTTATAGGAACTTTTTTCTTTATTTTCACTGGTAGAACATGTCCTGAAAGTTTTTCCGTTTCTTCCTGAATCACCTGTATATGTATGTATATAAATATGCTTGACTTTTCAGACGACTTCAGTAATGTTGGACGTACATCAATTTAAAGGAACCTCAAGTTGGTGGGAAAAATACTGAAAATTAAAGATGATAGTAAAGTAGTTGATGCCGTATTTTTTTGAATGGCATAGTATGGTATCAGAACACTACTCCAGTAATGGATCTTCTGACAAAACAATCATGCTTCTACCAATAGAAATTGTTAAAGCCAAGCAATCTTCGTAAGTACAACGGTATAGAATTAATTGACCGAGCGAAGCGAGGTCTCCGTTTTAGCTTGACCGTTCGGCATTTCGACTGTGTGTCTGTCTGTCTCACGATTACGGCCAAACGCCTTAACCGATTGTCATGATTTTTTGAAGTAATGTTCCTTATTCCTAGACCGAGTGATGTATGTATGTGGTTCTTTTTCATTTGTAACCTCTTAAATAAAATAAAAATGGTGGCCGCACCGTTTCTCCAGTGTAAGCTTTTTTCCAAAGCCAATTTGTGGCTTAACCAAAAGTCTAATTTTAAAATGAATACATATTTGGTGTAGAAAATTTAATGTTCTACAAAATTGTTTTCTTGATGTTTTTCCGTATCTCTAACGGTAAGCTCACAAAATGGCCGCAAACTTCAAATTTGTTAAAAGTCGTTCAAGTTTTTGTATTTTAACCATGTTTTTATACGTTTATTCTTTAGATATATTCATAAAACCTTATAATTTTATGGAGAGGTAGAGAGAGAGAGAGAGAGAGCGCTACCTCCTGTCTTGCTCTTTCCTGCGCTACGTCAGTGTGGCCGCTGTGACTGTGAGTAAATTGTGGAGGGGGACCACAGATAAGGCGCCCGATTGACGTTGCGTCGCATTTACTGAGTTGTAGTCCTTTACGAACTACATTATCTTATTCATTTTGTTTCTTTGTTGCACCACACAGTATTTAGAGTTTTCACTAGATAAACATTCTACTTCATTACTGGCACACTATTTTTAACCTAAGCTCAAAACCACATTTGATATTACAACGAGCAAGGTATACTGTTCACAGAACTACTAGAAACTACCAATTTTGAGTAATTGGTACGTTTGTTAAAAAATAATAGAAAATATTGTTCTCGCATACACTTAGATCTCTGGTTTCCTCAACACCGTAACATCTGTTTGTGAGGAGGTTACGAATATAACTCTACCACGCAATTGAACAGCTGGCTTGAGTTGAGCGAATTTCCAAAACATTATGTTTATATGTTTCAGGATCTCAACCAACTACTTGGGAAATTGGTCTACTCATGAAGTCGATGAATAGACGAAATAAATTATTAGAATTTGTTTACACCTCAGCCTCCAGCCCCGATATGTGCGCTGATTCATTCCGCTCGCAAAAGAAAAACTCGCTTTGCGTGTTTGAACCTTGACCTTGTTGCCTCGGATTATGAACTAACTGCTTCGCTTCGCTTGCAGTGGACAAACTCGTGGGTAAAATGGGTTTGAACCTTGTACTTTTATGATATTTTACGTTTTGAACGGTTTATGGGGAACCAGACGGGCCGCAATGTCTTGTAAAAAAACAAAATGTGCAGAATAATCTCCTGAATTTATTTGTTTAGATAAAACCTTCAAAAAGTTTCGTTTTAGTGCAAAAATTGCAATCGTTATTTCCGATCAAAAAACGTACTTTTGTTGTAGGTTTTTTTTATAACTAGTTTGAGCGACTTAGAAAACCATCGAAAGTACCAATCGGACTAAAATGTGGCAGTTAGAAGCCGAACACATAAATACGTGTATGTACATATACAATTTCACTGACCCCACTTAAATAGCTCATCTTTCCTATGGCAATTTGCCAAAAAAAATTGTTGATATTTGCATATTGTACACTTTATTAAATTCCAAATTTAACTTTCGTGTTTCCTACAGTATTTTTAAAGAAATTTGGAAAGTTGTTCGTCGAATTAATTTAGAATTTAAATAACCCAATAGACCAGTAAAAATAGACCCAAAAAGGCCAAAAGCTAGGAACCCAGTGCAGGTTAAACGGTTTTTAGGATTTTTTTTTTGTATTTGTTCGTCTTGGCACGTAGGAAGTGAAAAAAAATTGTTTGTGCTCTTCGTGTTTTTTTTAAATGTACCGGAAAAATCCAAAATTAAAAAAAAATCTAATTCTAATATCTCAACTTCTAAAACAATTTTTTGGGTGAAATTGGTAATTTAGAGGTTTTGGGAGGCATAAATCACAAATCTTATCTTCTAAAGCAAGAGATAATTGTCTGTCTGCTAAATGGATCTGGAATCTCCGTCTAAGGATTTTTGATTTTTTGATTTTACATGGGGCTTTTGGCCACGAGAAATCGATTGGAAATGGTCACCAGTCTTTGAAAATTCGTTTTCTACGTCTTTTTATTAAATTAAAAAGTGAAATTTGTCCATTTTAAACAATACAAAGCACAGCTGATGCAAATGTTTTCAATGCCATTACAATAATCATCTGTTTTCTTTTAAACTGTATTTTATTAGAGGTAAGCCTAATGTTGTATCTATTTATAGTTACCATGGCAACGAATACTTCTGCTAAATAAACATACCCTTTACTTAGTTGTTTAATGTTATAGGCCTAACCTAAACGATGTTCACGGAAATTTGCAATAATAGTTATTGAAATCATAGCCCTGCTTATAATCGAGCTTTAGCTCGGTCTCCTGGTACTATATATAAAAAATATGAAAATTCAACATGTCGGACACAAAATTACTGCCATTTTCTTTAGAAATTCAACTGTTTTTAAGTTTAAAAAAAATATTTCTTATGTCATTTAATTTTTATAAATAAATATGAGATTAAAATAAATTAAACATAGCTTGCCCAAAGTGGTCGCCATAAACAAATCATTATTTTTATTATTTAGTTATTTCTATGAGTGTATTCCAGCAAAAATATAAAAAACATAGAACCCGGTGCAGTTTAACCGATTTGTATGATTTTTTGTTTTATTTGTTCGTCTCTGCACGTATCTTCATTTATTCAATCTTAAAGTTAAAACAATGTTTGAGTGCTGTCCTTTTCTTCGGAAATTTACCGGAAAAGTTATAAAATGTTCACACAAAGTTTAAAATTCTAATTTCAACTTCTGAAACGAGTTTTTGGGTGAAACTGGTAATTTAATGGTTTTGGGAGGCACTAATCACAAGTATATATAGAATATGTAAATTCAACAGGGCGGATACAAAATGGCTGCCATTTTCTTTAAAAATGTAAACTTTTTTTCAGGTTTAAAAAAATAATTCTTATGTAAGTTTATTTTTATTAAATCTTTACTCGCTATCACGAATATGAGATCAAAATTTAAAAAAAAAACAAAGATAGCTTGCCCAAAATGGCCGCCATAAATTTGACAAATCTTATGATTTTTAGTGATTTTTACGCGTATTCCAGTAAAAAAATAAAAACAGATAGAACCCTACAAATAGGAAAGAGATTTCCACTGTCTGTGATTTCTGCCGTAGGCCTATTATTTTTTTAAGCAACATTTCTAATTTTAGTAAATAAGAATACATTTTTTTACTAAAAATACGTTGTTGTTAATACTTTTTAACATAATTTATTTAAAAAAATGTTTTAAGCAAACAATTTTGTAAAATGCTCGTTAAAGTAGGCTCTTTAAAAAAATAGGTTTTTATTGATTAAAAATTAAGCACAAAAAAGGTGAGAGCACAAAAAAGTTTTTAACTTTTTTCTGCTCGTCAAAACTAACAAATTAAAAAAAGTAAAAAAAAAAACAGTTAACCTGCACCGGGTTCCCAACCAAATGTATATCTTTATTGTAGTACTACAAAGTTACATTATTGTTTTTGCAATACAATTTCAAGCCCTTCACTAAAACGTACCAAATAAGTACAGAGAACTACAGTCTGCAATTGTATAATGAATTAAGTTCAGGCAGAAATGAAATGAAGTTAATCCAACGCCTCGGGCTAAACAAGACATTAACTCAACAAGTTTTCAAATTGAATAAACTTTACCTTTCACAAAAATATTGCCTGTTTAAATATTGAATCGTAACTGACGAGATGAGAGGTTTCTTTGGTGCTTTCAGCAATGAATGGTGTAACATTCGAGTAGACGATGACAATTATCACACTTCTACGTTAGCAGTTTTGGCTCTACGTTGATTCTACGTTGGTTGGTCAGTAAGGACTAAACCGATTAATATAAATACATCATCACTAATGTTTGTCTACAACACATTCCACATGTACACACTGCTTTTGAAATGCTACAAATATAATATGGTTATGTGAACAAGAATTTACATATGAAGGGCTGACAAGCAAAGGGGTGTAAGTGTAGTGAAGTTTAAAGTTAAACTGTTATAATCAAATCCAGGTAAAACCATGATATATTTTTAATTGCTAGGTTCCAGACTAACATAATAGCAAAGATTAATTTGATTTCCATCCACTTATTCTTTGTTATCAGCCAATATTTGATAAAAGTTGTCACTTATACCCCTGGGCTGTTAACACTTTCACTGCTAAGGACGCACATGTGATCTTGACACTGAACACTATGAGAAGCGGCCGACGCACCGTGTATTGCGTGCTTCGCACGCCAACCCTCCATATTGGGAGTATTTTCAATACAAAATGCTTTGCGTGCTTCGCACGCCAACCCTCCGTATTGGGAGTGTTTTCAATAAACAGTGCATTGCGTGCTTCGCACGCCAATTTTGAGCCTATGTGCTATGGACGCACATGTGCGTCCGCTTTAAAATATTAGTGATTATTACGTAACAGGTTCAAAAATAAAAAATAAAGTAATTTCTACTAATTTTATCTATAAATATAAACAATTAAAGGTCAGCTTATAGCATAGGAAATACGAAATTTGCGTAGCAGTGAACGTGTTAACAGGAATTAGAAGTTATGTAATAAAACATAGGTTACAAGTATATTACCAATGTAAAGTAAAGTGACTTGCATCACATGTATCCCTTGGCTTCTAAGCTAAACAGTTCTTCTACGAAGTAGTTTTTTTCGCCACCAGATCTCAGCACATGATAGACTTACAGTTATATTCCTTGGCCACAAACATTTTAAAGTATGAAGAGACAGTTCCTGCACTTAACTCCATTATTCAAAAAATGTCACTTGTACCTCTTGGCTTCTCAGCCCTTCATATATAAGAGGCTTTGTCCTGACTGAATGACTGACAGAATCAACGTGGAGAAAACCCTACTTAAGGTACAAATACGAAAATTTAAAGGTATATTCTTATGGGGTCATGAAGCAAACTAAGAAAGGATTTAAAAAAAATTGTATTTTAAACCGCGAATATTCTGTAACAGATAAAATATACGTCCAAATCAAAATATTAGTATCACATGTTTACATTCATTACCATAGCAACCAACTTAACAAACTTAGAATCAGTTTATTAGTACTCACAACAAACAGCTTTTTCAGGTTATATTAACAAAGTTACTGTAATATAATTCAATTCAAACATCTGTTGTTACATATCTATACAAATAAAAATGTAAATGTTCTTTTGTTCAAAATCTTAAATCTCCGAAAATACTTCGCCGATTGCTTTGAAATTTTGACACAAAGCTGCATTCGAATACATTGTTTTTATATACTTTTTGAAAAACAGCGCCCTCTTTTGGAAATAAAAATTACAAAAACTAGATATTTTAAAACGGCAACGGGAACACAATAATAAAAAATAATTAAATTGATTTATTTTTTGTACAGTAATCAGCTTTTTGCTATAATATTTCCATTGACAGCTGATTTCAAACTTTGAATCAATTATTTTTTTTCTAACATTTAGGTAAGATTTTCGTAAACAATGCCATCTGTTGAACGTAAAAATAACACACACTATTATACTAAATATTTGACGACAATAGAGACGCCATAATAAATAATAATTAAATATATTTAGTGATTGGGTAGTAATCAGCTGTTTGCTATAATATTAACAGCTCACTTCAAAGTTTTAAACAATTATACGTATTTCTAACTTTGTATTTTAGGTTTTTGTTTAAATGTAGACCTGAGCCTTGCTGGTTCTTTTAACCTTTATTATAACTGCTTTTATAAAATATACGGAATAATTTTATTTGGAAATTTCACATTATTTACCATCTTAAATTTGGGGTTATTATTAATCCCACACCATTATTATAAAGCAAACATAACATATGTGTATAGAAGGTTCCAACGTGGTTGGCGCAAAAATCTTACATGGATAATGTAAAACCCTATATAAGGAGTTTCCTATGAATTTTGTTCTTTGTTCCGGGAACTATACCAAAAATACCTTTGCACAGGATTATAGTACATTCAATTGCCTTTCCAATGATATAACTCTAAAAATTGTACTCGGGCTTATGAGTGTGAGAAACTGCGCAAAACCCTTACATGGATATTGACAAAATCATTTATCGGGAGTGTCCTATGAATTTTGTTCCTTGTTCCGGGAACTGTACCTAAAATACCTTTGCCCAGGTTTATAGTACATTTAATTGCATTTCGAATGATATAATTCACAAATTGTACTCGGGCTTATGAGTGGGAGTAATTGCGCAAAAACCTTACATGGATAACGAAATAATCATTTATTGGAAGTTTCCTATGCATTTTGTTGCTTCTTCCGGGAACTGTAACTAAAATATCTTTGCACAGGTTTATAGTAGACTACATTTAATTGCCTTTCGAATGATATAACTCACAATTGTACTCCGGCTTATGAGTGGGAGTAATTGCGCAAAAAACCTTACGTGGATAACGAAATAATCATTTACCGGGAGTTTCCTATGCATTTTGTTCCTTGTTCCGTTAAATGTAACTTAAGTTCCTTTGCACAGGTTTATAGTACATGTAATTGCCTTTCGAATGATATAACTCAAAAATTGTACTCGGGCTTATGAGTGGGAGTAATTGCGCAAAAACCTTACATGAATAACGAAATAATCATTTATCGGGAGTTTCCTATGCATTTTTGTTGCCTTTTCCGGGAACTGTAACTAAAATACCTTTGCACAGGTTTATAGTACATTTAATTGCCTTTCGAATGATGTAACTCACAAATTGTACTCGGGCTTATGAGTGGGAGTAATTGCGCAAAAACCTTACATGAATAACGAAATAATCATTTATCGGGAGTTTCCTATGCATTTTGTTGCCTTTTCCGGGAACTGTAACTAAAATATCTTTGCACAGGTTTATAGTACATTTAATTGCCTTTCGAATGATATAACTCACAAATTGTACTCCGGTATATGAGTGGGAGTAATTGCGCAAAAGCCTTACGTGGATATAACGAAATAATTATTTACCGGGAGTTTCCTAACATTTTGTTCCTTGTTCCGGGAAATGTAACTAAAGTCCCTTTGCACAGGTTTATAGTACATTTAATTGCTTTTCGAATGATATAACTCATAAATTGTACTCGGACTTATGAGTGGGAGTAATGGCGCAAAAACCTTACATGGATATAACGAAATAATCATTTACCAGGAGTTTCTTATGCATTTTGTTCCTTGTTCCGGGAATTGAACCTAAAATACCTTTGCACAGGTTTAATCGCCTTTCGAATGATATAACTCACAAATTGTACTCGGGCTTATGAGTGGGAGTAATTGCGCAATTTCCTCGCTCTAACTTTGTCATTTTAGTTTAAATCAAATAGGCCGCTATTTTGGGTCGAATCGAAAAATGAAAAAAATCAGTATCTCTGAAAGCCTACCAAGAACCTTTCACCAAAAATTCAGCAATTTTGAAGCATGTTTATTACCACTTATCAAGGAGAGAAAAAACATATACTTATATTTATACTCCTCAAAACTCTATCTAAAAACTATTAAACGTTGTAACTCCGCCATTTTGAATCGGATCGAATAAAGCTTATCTGAACAACTATACTAGGACCATTTCACCAAAAAATCAGCAATTTTGAAGCATATTTACTACCATACATAAATCCGGGAATAAAACATATATATAACTTAATTAATTTTGGGTATCGTCTCCAAATGGTCTGAAACGTATATGAACGAAGTAAAACCATTTTCAATTTGGCTCGAGTGTAATAGCTCTTATTTTTTACAAAAAAATCGCCTAAAAAGGATCTTGCTTACATTTAATTCTATTCACGGGTAAACAGAAAACAATTTTACTGCTAATTGTTCTGCTGGACTTGAACCACGTTGAAGATCGCACAGCGGTTGCTGTAAACTCCATCAGTGGAGATAATTCAGCGGAAATGAACGGAAATTGAGCGTCACTGTGGCATGCACAAAGCATACGATTGGGGTCAAATTGAACTCTGATTCGATTTGCAATACGTACTTCATGGCTGTATAACTTTATTATTTTTGTTACTGAAAATGAGTCAACAAAACTTTGTATTTGGTCGCATAACAGGACAAATATTTTGACAGGTTATATGTAACGCACGTAACAATTTAAGTCAGATACAGATAAAGACTTATCAATTAATTGTGTCAATAATAGCAGAACATTACAATAGTGTTAAGCATTTGCTATACTAGAGTAGTTTTTATAAAATCTATTTTACATGTAACTAAAGTTCTGTCCTGTCTTGGTCCTTACTTTCTCACTATACTATAGTATAGAGAAAGTATAGTGATCGCAAAAAATCGATGTTGAGATTTTTGTGGAAATGTCTGTTTTGGGACCCCCTGAGTCCAAAAAAGTGTTTTTTTTTACAAAATGTCTGTCTGTATGTACGGTATATATGTATGTATGTATGTATGTATGTATGTATGTATGTATATCTGTATGTCAGTATATATACAAAACTAGAGCGAAAACTATTCGATCGATTTCAACCAAATTTCCACCAGACATGTCACGTATGCCTGTATAGATGCATGAAAAACGAATTTGAAATATTTTGAAACACAACTCCCTTTTTGGCAAAAAAAAAAAAAGAAAAAATCTGTTATTATTTTTTTATAAAAAACGGCTCTAACGATTTTGATAAAATTTGGCTTATTTGTAGCCCTTAATGTACCCTAATATATGCAAATAACCGCATCTTTCTAAAAATTCTAGTATAGCTAGTAATAATAATAATAACTGATTTTTGGGCGTTTTTGGCCATAAAGGGTGTTGTTTTTCGAAATTTTTCAAAACCTTTTTTCGTGCATCTATACAGGCTTCATTGACGCATTTGGTGCAAATTTGTTCGAAATCGATCAAATATTTATTAGTTAATCTCCTACTTTATTAAATTATGTACCTCTCCTACCCCACCTACAATTAATTATGAAGTCACAGTGAATCTGTTTAATAATTTAAATATGTTTGTGAGAAAGTATGTGCCAGTTCCTGATACCGTTTATTAGCGAATTTCCATAGGAAAAATGAGCTATTGCAGTGGCCCTTATGGTGAGACCCAAGGTCGGGAATAGCAAATGAGCACCGATCATGGTCCCCAGAACACGTTTTGGGGTGTCATTAAAATTCATATATATATATGTATATATGTGTTCGCACTATAGCGGCCGCATTTTAAGTCCGATTTGGTCCAAATTTTGTACACGTGTTGGTTGTCTATGTGGCTCGGACGAGTTCGTTAGACAAAAAATCTAACAACCGGAAGTAGGTTTTTTGACCGGAAGTAACTGTTTTTTTAGATTTTTACTACGATAGTGAAAGTTTTTTAGAGTTTTTTTCTAAAAATATAAATGTAGGATGTTATTCTGCACATTTTGTTACGCGACCTTATAGCTGGCTTGGTTCCCCCAAAATCGATCAAAACGTAAAATACCATAGAAGTACCCGGTTCGAAGCCAAGTGGTGCAAACTCGCTAGGCCACTAGGCGCAAACAAATTCTACTAATATATTGCGTATACACAGACAGGTGTTCAACGCCTTCGTGAGCAGACCTATTTCCCAAATTGTTGGTTGAAACCCTAAAACATAGGCATATAAACTTAATTTTGGAAATTTGCTTAACTCACGTCAGCGGTACAGCTGCGTGGTCGAATTATTTAGATTGTATTCGAATGTCCATACTCTAGTTATAAAAACATCGGCTAATTACCTTTCAAAAAACATTAGTCCTCTTAACAAGCTACTTATTCATAACATTAAGAAGTTATTAACCTACTTTGATGTTATAATAAGAATATCACTACTAGAATTTTTATTGCCCATTACTTTTAAACGAAGCAGGATTTCAGGTAGAGTGCACCATTCTGTTTCTCTTTTAATGAGCTTCACAATGGTGTATTACATGGCCTACCTTTATATTGTAAACTAGTGGTTCTGACCCCTGCTCACTTCGATGGCCAACCCCTTCGGTGACATATGGTAAGGCCAATGCAAACCACAAAATCCCAAATTTTGTTCATAATTTTTAATTTTTTATATTTTTATAGAAACTATTATGGAAATTGTTATTGATTAGGACAGAGGCACTTGGATCTAAGTTGGGTGGTGGGGGTACGCAATCCCCAACATTTGTAAACAAAATCCCAGATTTTGTCCTTAAACTAACATGCTTTTCAATTTATTTACAGGAATTTTATATATTTTCGAAATAAAAATAGTCTATAATATTCTCTGAAAAGTCTTCTACATGTTAGTGAAAGTTTCGTCAAAATCGGTTAAGGTATTCCGGAGATAAGCCCGACCAAACAAACAGACAGACAGACAAACAAACAATTTATAAATGTGTGTTTAGGTTTTTGTAATGTGTGAATAACCATATGATCTTAAAAAACGTTTATATTTTGAAATCACTGACAGACACTGAAATCTTACTAAACGAACAATTCTTGTATATTAGTTAGTAAGTTCTAAATATCTAAATTTAATACGGGGTTCTCGCTAACGGCTCTAACAATTTTGATGAACATTTTCATATAGGGGTTTTTTGACGTCAGGAATCGAATGCGCTACGTCTTGTTTCTGCAAAAATGCGCATTATAACGTGATCAGAAAATATAAAATGAACTAAATTACAATAATATTGTAGCCGATTTTAGGCGCGTTGGGTACTTTTTTGAGTGATGAAAAAACATTGAACTCGAGGGACTTCGCCGTCACCACGGGCACTTTTTTTAGCAGTCGTACCAGGCTTAGTTCAGGTAAATAAGTAAAACTTTATATAGCTATCGTGCCCGGCTTCTGTCATGTAAATAAGGAACAGATG
>JAGFPH010023863.1:0-11690 GCA_018207615.1 Philaenus spumarius
TAAAAATCGTAAACGGGATAGTTGGAACAATTTTTACTTTCTCACTATACTATAGTATAGAGAAAGTATAATGATTGCAAAAACAAAATCGATGTTGAGATTTGTGTGGAAATGTCCGTTTTGGGTCCCCTTAGTCCAAGAAAGTAGTTTCTACAAAATGCCTGTCTGTATGTATACAAAGCTAGAGCGAAAACTATTCGATCGATTTCGAACAAATTTACACCAAACATGTCAATTAGGCCTATATAGATGCACGAAAAAGGGTTTTGAAATTTTTTGTAAACCAAACCCCTTTTTGGCAAAAAAAGCCCCAAAAAATCAGTTATTATTTTAAAAAAAACGGCTCTAACGGTTTTGATTAAATTTGGCTTATTTGTAGCCCTTAATTTACCCTAAAAATTCTTGTTTAGCTAATAATAATAACTGATTTTTGGGGGTTTTTTGGCCATAAAGGGGGTTGTTTTTCAAAATGTTTCAAAACCTTTTTTCGTGTATCTATACAGGCCTAATAGACGTGTTTTGTGCAAATTTCTTCGAAATCGATCTATTATGATTATTTCTCTCTAGCTAATAATAATAATATTTATTAATCTCCTACTTTAGTATCACCTCTCCTACCCCACCTACAAATATGAAGTCACAGTGAATCTGTTTAATAATTTAAATATGTTTGGGAGAAAGTATGTGCCAGTTCCTGGTACCGTTTATTATTTTGGTAATACACTGTATAATATTTTTGTAAATATGTTTATAAAGTTAAACATATTAAGTAAATGATATACAACAACTTAAAACAGTTATTCACGATCACATCATTAAGGTTTAGGTAGGACTAATATAGTTTATTAATATTTTTTTTTTATTTGTAAATGACCGCCGCGTGGCTCATTCTTTGTACTCTGAGCGTGACCGCCTTTACAATTAATTGTTGGAACCGTTAAAATTTTGAGCTGGAATACTATGGGAATGAAAGCATGGACCAGAAATGTTCTCAAATTATATTTAAAGAACCTTCATAAACAGCAAAGTCCTATGAAACCACTTGAACATAGATTTTGTAATCGTCACCGCCGTTACCACAGTAGTCGTGAAATACTTCGTTTTTTATTGGTTAATACAATTATTTGCGTAAATAACAAAACCAAAACCATTAGTTTACTTTAAGGTAAATGTTAATAAATAAATGATTTAGTATATTTAAGTAGCGAGTATATCATATAACAGGCTAAAATACATTCTTGGCAGCGACGGTCAAAAGTCAGTAGTAGCGGTCGCATGAAATGACTGCAAGCAGGGAAAGACGACAGATCGACCATATTGGCACTCGACTAACAAACCCCAATTTCCTACAAATTATCCTATCAAAATTAGACTACCGTTGCTACGCTGTAAAAACACAATCTTCAAAATACAAACTAATAATTAATTGTTTCACTGCCACGCTACGCTCTACTGCCTCTCATGGCAGCTGAATAATAACGTTGGCCTGCATTATGTAGCATATTTACTAACTCATCATCTTATCATATTAACATTGTTTGTTGAGTTTAATCTATATAATATAAAAGCGAAATACCACTCACTCACTCACTGACTCACTCACTCACTGACTCACTCATCACGATTTCTCAAAAACTACCGAACGGATTGAAATGAAATTTGGTATGTAGCTTCCTCTAGGGCCATAGGTGCTCACTAAAAAAGAGTTTAAAAAAATTGGAAATGTTAGGGGGATTTGGGGGGTAAAAATTACTAAATCACGATTTCTCCAAAATTACCGAACAGATTGGAATACAATTTGGTATTTAGCTTCCTCTAGGGCCATAGGAGCTTACTAAGAAAGGGTTTGAAAAATTTCAAAATTTCAGGAGGAGTTTGGGGGGATCAAAGTTATTAAATCACGATTTCTTCAAAACTACCGAACGGATTGGAATGACATTTGGTTTGTAGCTTCCTCTAGGGCCATAGGTGCTCACTAAGAAAGGGTATGAAAAATTTCGAAATTTTAGGAGGGGTTTGGGGGGATCAAAGTTACTAAAATCATAATTTCAGATCTTTTATTACTATGACAATAGTGCTTTTATTATTTAAGATCTATATATATAAAAGCCAAATACCACTCACTGACTGAACACTTAAAAAGAATACAATTACGTTAAAAAGACTGAAAATACCAACCACCACGGGCAACGCCGTACGGGTCAGCTAGTATAAGTTTATAACGTATAAATAGCCTGAAGTAACATTTTGTAAAATCAAAATGAACAAAAAATACGTTCTGTTTATTGAGAGGACTTAAGACACCCAGAAATATTACATAACGGATGTAAAATAGGAAAAAATTACAATTTTGCAATCAACAAATTTATTTTTTTCTTCATTTTGTGAGTGTGTACTTTAATAAATTTATTGAAGTTTGATAAGTTTAAATTTTGTATAAAAACTGCATAATTGATCAATATAAAATGTATTTTAATTTTTTTTAGTATACATTTTAATTAGTTAATATCATTGCACACTAAATTAACAACTGTTGACTTAATTTTAATATGAAAATACTGTTATTTTCCCAATTTTAAGTAAGGTGTTTTGTTGGTACACCTGCTATACAATAATTATTGTCCTCAGCACACTGGTCACCGATTTGGGAATGCAGTTTAATTTGCTCAGTGACCTTTGGTGTGTTGAAACTAAAAATATGTCCAGAGATAGCCACTTACCAAACCAGTCTCCACAAATACTGTAGATAAGGAAAATAAAAAAAATGATAAGATACTTACTTGTCCTTATCACTTACAAATACTGATAACAAAATTGAAGAAATGGGTACACTATTGTTGGTATTATTGGTAATTAAAATGCTGTGAAAAACATTTGCATTTCAGTGATGAATGTACATTTTATGTTAACGGTTTTGTTAATAAACACAATTGCCGATTTTGTTCAGACCAAAACCCACATGTATTCGTTGAAGGACCATCCCTTCAATGTTTGATCAGGAATACTTGGCGAAACTATTTTTATACCTGTATTTATTGAAGGAAACTTAAATGGAGAATTGTACTTATATTATTGGATTTGCTAGAAAACACTATTCACCCTCTTATTGTGGAAACACTTGAAAACCAGGTAAATGAAGTAGGCCAGTTAAATTTCGATGCGGATATGCTTTGCTTTCAACAAGATGGAGCTCCTGCACATTATGCTCTTCCTGTACGACAATGGCTGGATGCACACTACCCGGAGCACTGGATCGGTAGAAGAGGATCAATTGAGTGGCCGGCAAGGTCTCCAGACCTAACACCTTTAGATTTTTTTTTGTGGGGTCACTTAAAATCAGTAGTTTTTAAAACAACTCCCACCGGTGTTGAAGACTTGAAAAACAGGAGAAACTTTTAGAAAGGTTAGGCAAGAATTTGAAAATAGGTTATTTTATTGCATGAACAACAATGGCTACTAATTTGAAGTTTACAAACGATTTACAACAGTGTTCAGTGAGTAATTTTATTGTTATTAGCAGTAAGTAGTAGTTAGTAATTGTTGTGTAAGAAATAACATTATTGGCAGCTGATACCAAACGGCTTGGCCTATTTCAATTTTTCGATGATTTGTTTTATCAGCATTTTTTATGATCTTCAATTTGAGTTGTCAGAAGGTATACGTTGCCATTTCAAAATTTTGACTTTGAGTAAGGGGGCATCGGGTGAGCACCCCCATTTTGAAAATATATATAGGCCTATTTGTTTATTCCCCAATTAGTAAGTTATATACACTCGTGTTTACAGAATTTTGATACTTGGGCTATAAGACTTATAATACTAGTTTGAGTTTTCAAATGAACACTCTGTATATTATATTCTACGGTAAAACTTTTGAATAAATAGTGTTTTATCTAGGAATGCGAAGTGCGATCTAGGAACAGTGAAAGGAGAGCAACTCCTAAATTGTAGGCCTACGTAGCATTTTTTCAAGTGGTTTCCTGTGGTTAGTAAAATAGAAGGTGTTATTATAGTAGCACAAGCGTGATGATAGTGAGTGAGTAACTAGTCTGCCTAGTGGGAGTACAAATTATTTTGATATGTTTACCGTAGTGACTAGTTAATTACTCTACTTTAAGAAAACAGCTTCAATTATGCTAGTAGAACGAGTTAATTTGTTGGTGTGTTAAGCATGCAAGGGTTTTCAAAGGGGGGGGGGGGGGGTTTGCATGGGGGGTTATACTCACAGATAGGTTATACCCACAGATAGGTATAATGTAAAGATTGTTACTGTTGACTTAAAGTGTAAACAAATTTAAAACTAAAAATCTATCAAATTGTGCAGTATCTACATTTTCTATCTATATACTGTCTATTAATGTGCAACAACTTCCCCTAAGTTACAAATTTAACTAAATAAATTTGTTTATACACCTAACTGTAGCTATACATTAATTTTCACCACAAAATTATTATTAGTTACTGATTTAGGCGATGATATAGTATCCTTTAATATTCCGATATTATAATCCTCATGAAAATACTACACATTGAAACTACAATTTATATCTATTGTATAATAATGCTGCAGCTATAATAGCATATATCATTAAACTATTTCACTCCAGCAAGCAATGTGATCATTTCACTTCACTTCATTTCATAACATCAAAATATAAAAATGACAATTTTCTTACGGCTTTATTTGTTACTGTTTGAAAACTATCCACCGTAACGAAGGAGGTTCGTTACAAAGGTTTGTTATGGTTGAATGTATAAAAACATATTTGTTCCGACTAGCCAAAACTTTAAAGTTACAAATAAAACAAAAAATACCTGTTAATTATAACAAATTGTATAGAATGTGTTTATATTTGTAAACTGTTAATTATTATTTATAATTATGTAATTGTATTTAAATTGAAAGCTTAAATAAAATTATTTAAATTCATAACCTCAACCTGTACTTATTATTTGTAAACAATCCTCTATAACACATGCTACATATTCAATGTTTACCCTTTAAAGAACCACCTGTAACATACTGACCCAATTCCCAACAGAACAGTCCGGCAGACCATATGATTGTGACGTCACATAGCCTATCGTTCTATCCCGCCAAAATCCTATCCGAACTGTAAAGCCTCGGTTTGTAAGACCACGCTGCGATAACTAAGCCTTGATAACTACGCCGTGATGTTCAAGAGCAACAAGTCGGTGAAGCCGGCGTTACTTACATCACGCCGTGATTCAACGCGATACTGGTTTGTAAAAAGCTCGTATTGACGGCGCGAATCTATTTCTTGCTCTGTGAAAGCAACTAGACCTCAGATATAGTTGCGAGTGTCAGAACTATGATGTTGCTACAACTGGCAGGAAAGCAACTCAGTTAGCTTATAGTGTAAGAGACAAGTTTAAAGACTTCTTTTGCAATGAAAATTGTTCAGTGGATTGGCAGATCAATTCCATTAGAAAAAGTGTTTAACCCTAGAATCATAATCGTTCGTCTGACAGACGACGCAAGTTCACCGAGATTCGTAGTTAGCTATGTTGGAATGCAGTAGGCATGGTCTACCCCCCCCTCTAATCCTCCCTCTTGGTCATCTGTCAGTGCCCTGCCTCAATTCAGCGCAGAATAATTTTGTATTTTGAAATTTTGCCGTTTTGTTTTCATGCCGTAGTCTGTGAGACGAATGATTAGGATTAGTGTTTAGTGCACTGTTACATTGTTTTAATATCACACAAAATTTATTTTTTTATAATTTTGAATTAAAACTTTAGTAGAATAAGTGGATATTCATGTACTTCAAACTAAAATTGTAAAAAAATAAAGTAAAAAAAAATACAAATTAAAAGGCAAAACAACACATTTTTGTTGTGGCTTTTAAGGAAAATGGTGTAAAATAAATTTCAAATAAAATTTAGGTTAAAAAAACATCTCAAAATGTTAGATTGTTGTATTTACTGCAATGTAACGTCGTAAAAATAAAGTTTTTGACAAAAATATATATTTTTTAATGTTTTTAACTTTGGTAGTCTTATAGACGAATGATTCTGATTAGTGTCACAACTAACACATGATTATGATTCTAGGGTTAAACGCACATAGGCCTAAACTCATAGTAAAACTTAGTTCTGTTTTATAGCTTGGAACTTGCCTCTGAAAAATATGTAATTTTTAGGTTAAGGTGTATGGTTTGTATTCATCTACAGACATTGTCGAGCATGGCGGTACAGTGAAAATGTATTTGGGATCCTATCCCAGTACTTTACAGTATTTTTTACACAAATTGCTATCACTCCTGAAACTGTTGACAGCCTGATTCTAGCTGCGGATGTTTTCCACAATTTATTTAGAGTGGCAAAAATTCGTTGCTCCAACCAAGACGAAGACAAACTTCCTCTACCTGCAGAAAATTTGATACCTATAAGAGAGCTAATAACAGGAAGAAAAGGAACACGTTTGGCTTACTACGTACGAGAAAAGTTTAAAGACTTCTTTTGCAGTGAAAAGATTTCTGTGAATTGGCAGCTGAATGCCATTCAGAAAAGTGACTAAATCGTCAAGTACGTGATCAAACAATTTTTCTTTTTCGAAAGTGATCAGACAAACATTTTTATCAAACCTTTAACAATAATTATTTTTGTTAAATTGAACCCTTTGTATTGCAAGTGTAAGTTCTTATCATTAAATTAATTTTGCATCACTGTATATTTTTTGTTTGAGTCTATTACATTTATCATTAAACTAATGTGCTTTTCAAAGATACCAACATCGAGTAGTAATTGAACGTTCTTTTCTTTTACAACAATTGAGAAATAGCTACAAGGAAAACTTTAAAAATGGTATCGTTAGAATAATTTGTTTTGTGAAGGGGTACCGAAGATTTTCAGACTTCCCGTTGACCTTTTACATAGTTAAGGAAATGTTTATAATATCTTTAACAAATATGACATCCCAAAGCTATAAACTTTTTTTTAACGAAGATGTAAAAAAAATGTTTTAATTTAAAATCTGTAAACTTCCTTTAAAAATGTATGTAATTTATTTTTGAAGTATCTCATTTAATAATAAAGTAAAAACTTTTAATTTGTTCTACACAAGAAAAAATGAAAAATGATGTTTCCCTTTGGCTGCACCATGTAGTATGTACCATTGCATACCATTGCTGTGCATCACGATATTTCATCTTTGGTTTTTAGGTAAGGCTTAATATTTTATTTTTGTTAGTTCACAGTTTAAACAATACAGCTAAAAACAGACTTTCTCTCCCAAGTTCCTCGAAAATTTGTTTCCAAATATTGTTTTTTCCCATGGCATCTTTTTAGTTTTTTTTAGGAAAAATCGTAGAGAACTGGATTAATTTGAACCAGATCTATCAACTTATCATCCAATTCACTCGCGAAAACCTTAGACTCCATAATGCTTAGTAATACACAATAAAATAATAAGTTAATACAGCTAAATATTTCATAGCAATTACAAAAACAAGTTGCTTAAAGAAATTAAAAGCAGTATATTGCGCAGTGAAACCACGCCGTGAAACCACGCCGGAATAGACTGAGACCTATCCTATCCAGAGCGTACCACGCCGAGATATCACGCCGGACCTTCGAACAGCTGACGCGACGTCGACAGCCGGACGTGGTCTAAGAAACCACGCCAATGCTCTTGCATCCACTCTGTTCTAGCGTTGACGTGGTCATCACGTTCAACAATCGCGCCGGACGCCCGGCTTGGTCTTACAAACCGGGGCTTTACACGTAGTTAACCGATATTATTCTTTATCAAAATTATTAAATTTAGAGTTTCGTAGGTTAGATCACTGTACAAGTACTTTGTGAGTTGAATCGTCGATGCAAAACAAAAGAAATCGGCTCACATAATGACTGACTTTAAGATTTGAATGATTCAATCTTAAGAACATTAAAATAAAGAATATTATGTTTTAACATGGAGACTTTAATATTTACAAGATTAATAATCTAGTTTCCTGAATGAATATATCAATTAAAAAACGAAAGAAGCAGACAATGTCAAAAATGTTAAATATACCAGGTGTCTTAAAAGTCCCCTCCCCCTTAACTTTTGTGTTTGTTAAAACAAACAAATGTCCTTTGGGGAACGATACTAACTTAGCTCAAAGTATCTTTTGAAGCAATAGGAAATTTTGAGTGCCCCCTAAAAATGGGGGATTTAGGGGGCAAACTAAAATTTTTAAATGGGAAGTATTTTCATGTGATGCCTCGTTTTAAAGGTATATTTAACACTATGAAAATGACATAAAGAAAATAAAAAACGGCGGCCCTAAACGTGTTGAAATAAATCGACATAAAGTTGCTAATATCTCGAAAAGGAAGAAAAAATTTCATGAGACAAAAAATTTGTATTTCAAAGTGCTTGACCTAAAAAATTGCTTTCAAATCGATTTCGTAAATTTTATTTTTTACAAAATTTTCTAAGATGTTGGAAGGAGTCGACTTAAAGTTTACGAAATCGATTTAGAATCAATATTGTAGGTCAAGCACTTTGAAATAAAATTTTTGCCTCATGAAATTTTTTCTGAAAACTCTTCTTTTTCGAGTTATTAGCAACTTTATGTCGATTTATTTCAACACGTGTGGTTACGCCATTTTGTTTGGGTGGTCCGATTTTTATTTTATTTGTGTCATTTTCCTAGACTTAAATAGACCTTTAAAATGAGGTATCACATGACCATACTTCCCATTTAAAAATTTTGAGTTGCCCCCAAAATCCCCCATTTTTAGGAGACACTCAAAATTTCCGATTGCTTCAAAAGATACTTTGGGCTAAGTTAGTATCGTTCCCCAAAGGATATTTGTTTGTTTTAACAAACACAAAAGTTAAAGGGAGGGAGGGACTTTTAAGACACCTGGTATTTATAATTAATACTTGTGAGTTTTATAGGCCTTTCCAAATTACGATAGTCTTACATCGTTTTATTTACACAGTTCACTTTTGTTGAATTATCACTTTAAGCACAATCGATGATTAGTAGTCTCTCCAAAATTTAATTTCTTTATGTTCTCGATGATACCTCACTCCACACTTGTTTCAATTTTATAATGGAAACATTCAACGTTTCATAACGTAATCCATCTGCTAGACTAGGTTTCACCACAGATAAAAGAAACTATTATTAGTAGTTTCTTTTATCTGTGGCTTCACGCAACGTTCTCAAAAAACTTAAAAAATTAATACGTGCTCTTCAAATTAATTTCGACGAATGAATGTTAGTATACTAACTAATATTTAAAATACATTTGAGTCTGATTATGACTCTAAAACTCAAATATATTTCTCCACTTCGGACACACGTTCGTACCAATGTGAGACTGTTGCAGAGCTGATGTAAATGTAAAACCCATGCGGTCTTGTCATAGGCTTAACTTCCGCTAAATGTTCTGATTCTTTCTAGAAGCTTTTGTGTAATAAAGTGTGCCCCAATTGTGAATCCTGTCAATTCAAGCCGCAAACTCTTGAAAACTCGTAAACATTACTTTTAAATCCGTTCTAAATTTTACAATTATACTGTTTTTTTTTTTCATTTAAAAAATTCAAAACTGTCTGCTTAACAAATGTGACTTACTTTGAAATTAACTGTCTGCTTTTTAAATATGACTTGTTAATCTATTTCTCTGTGATGACCATTGATTATAAATAATAATAATGCTTCAATTTTTAAAATTTATAAGCATTTGAATAACTGCATATGTTACACCACTTACAAAACCTGACTAAATTACCGTTTCAATTAAAAAATTATAATGTTCTGGTCCATTTTGTAGTAAATTTAGTCGGACAATCTGAAAAGTAGTTTCTTTTTAACACTTTCCCTCCATGCTATGCCTCACTCGAACAATCCCCAAACTCATTTTTTTACTTTCTCACTATACTATAGTCTATAGAGAAAGAATAGTGATCGCAAAAAAAATCGATGTTGAGGTTTTTGTGGAAATATCCGTTTTGGGACCCCCTGAGTCCAAAAAAGTGGATTTTACAAAATGTCTGTCTGTATGTATGTCTGTATGTCTGTATGTATGTATGTCTGTATGTATGTCTGTATGTAGACAGAGCTAGAGAGAAAACTATTCTATCGATTTCAACCAAATTTGCACCAGACATGTCCAGTACGCCTGTATAGATGCACGAAAAAGGGTTTTGAACAATTTTGAAAAACAACCCCCTTTTTGGCCAAAAAACCCCCAAAAAATCAGTTATTATTTTTTTATAAAAAAACGGCTCTAACGATTTTGATAAAATTTGGCTTATTTGTAGCCTTTAATGTGCCCTACCATATACAAAAACCCGCATCTTTCTAAAAATTCTCGTTTAGCTAATAATAATAATAATAACTGACTTTTGGGGGTTTTTTGGCCATAAAGGGGGTTGTTTTTCAAAAATTTTCAAAACCTTTTTACGTGCATCTATAAAGACCTAATTGGCGTGTTTGGTGCAAATTTGTTCGAAATCGATCGAATAGTTTTCTCTCTAGCTAATAATAATAATATTTATTAGTTAATCGCCTACTTTAATAAAAGTATACAAAGCTAGAGATAAAACTATTCGATCGATTTCAACCAAATTTGCACCAGACATGTCCAGTACGCCTGTATAGATGCACGAAAAAGGGTTTTGAACAATTTTGAAAAACAACCCCCTTTTTGGCCAAAAAACCCCCAAAAAATCAGTTATTATTTTTTTATTAAAAAACGGCTCTAACGATTTTGATAAAATTTGGCTTATTTGTAGCCTTTAATGTGCCCTACCATATACAGAAACCCGCATCTTTCTAAAAATTCTCGTTTAGCTAATAATAATAATAACTGTTTTTGGGGGTTTTTTGACCATAAAGCGGGTTGTTTAAAAAAAAATTTCAAAACCATTTTACGTGCATCTATAAAGTCCTAATTGACGTGTTTGGTGCAAATTTTTTCGAAATCGATCGAATAGTTTTCTCTCTAGATAATAATAATAATAATAATATTTATTAGTTAATCTCCAACTTTAATAAAAAAACTCTCCTACCCCACCCTACAAGTCACAGTGAATCTGTTTAGTAATTTAAATGTATTTGTGAGAAAGTATGTGCCAGTTCCTGGTACCGTTTATTTTAATCTCTTTTCAGAAAAAAAGAAAATGTATAATAGGCCCTATATAACTAAAATTTTTGGTGAATGGTGTCAGAGAACAAAGAAACAAACATTTTATAAATTACTTTTATTGACATTAAAAATGATCGTCTTCCAACACTTTTGAAAGTGTTTATAAAGATTTTCTTCTCGAGTAAAGTCCTTTTTATGAATTGATCTCAGAAATGCTAATGAGGTCTTAGGTGGACGACACACTCTACCTTTCTTGGTTGTTTTAAGGGGACTACAAAGACAAATTACCAGATTCTGGTTGTACAACGGATGTCCAGGAACAATTACTTCATGATGGGTTAATGATTGATGCACTCGGATTGCACATGCACAAATTTTACTGGACAGTCCCATTCAACTCTGAGTGAACTGAATGCGTGTGATTAAACCTTTCAAAACGGTCTTGTAGATCGCAGCGTTAACAGTTTCTGTCTTGCCTGGGCGTAGGCCCAGGGTCATTGGTACCCGAAGAAAGTGCATATCGAATCTGTTTTCCTTTCTTCCTCCTATGCAAGTGAGGAGGCCACCAACGAGTAGACTGGCAAT
>JAGFPH010023864.1:994-11690 GCA_018207615.1 Philaenus spumarius
CCCTAAAATTTCAAATGTTTTGTAAACCTTTCTTAGCGAGCACCTAGTTCACTACAGGAAGCTACATACCAAATTTCATTCCAATCCGTTCAGTGGAATTTTTAGTAACAATTACCGCCCTAAAATTTTGAATTTTAAGAAAACCTTTCTTAGCGAGCACCTACGGGCCCTACAGGAAGCTACATACCAAATTTCATTCCAATCCGTACGGTGGAATTTTTAGTAAATTTGACCCCCCCAAACCCCCCTAAAATTTCGAATTTTTTGTAAACCTGTCTTAGCGAGCACCTAGGGCCCTAGAAGATGCTACATACCAAATTTCATTCCAATCCGTTCAGTGGAATTTTTAATAACTTTGACCACCCCAAACCCCCCTAAAATTTCAAATGTTTTGTAAACTTTTCTTAGCGAGCACCTAGGGCACTACAGGAAGCTACATACCAAATTTCATTCCAATCCGTTCAGTGGAATTTTTAGTAACATTTACCGCCCTAAAATTTTGAATTTTAAGAAAACCTTTCTTAGCGAGCACTTTCGGCACTATAGGAAGCTACATACCAAATTTCATTCCAATCCATTGAGTAGTTTTTGAGAAATCGAGATGAGTCAGCCAGTGGTATTTGGCTTATATATATATATATATAGATTCTTAAATGACTAAAAATTTTACACCTGCAAACATTTACTCAGAACAGAAACGGCAATAAGGATTTGTTTAAAATTTAAAAAACAAGGTTTTTTTACCCAAGGAGTCTGTTTTACATTCCAGAATTTTAATGGACCAGCCACCATCTTGAATTTCAACTCCCAACGCGTAACAAGATTACTGGAGTAATAATGATAAAACAATTATTCTGAATATGTCATTTTAAAGGTTAGGACAGTCCAAATGTGGATATCATTTTGTTTTTTAAATTTGTTTTTAACTAAATTAGTTTTTTTGACTTAACTCAAAATCAACGTATGCAATTTTTTTTCTTATTCAATACTAAACATTTCTAAAACTATAAAAAGCTTACCACATTCGTAGTTTACCAGATAAAAGTAATTTCAATTAAATTGTATTATTTATCACGAATCCCCTCCTTTATTGTAAAAGCAACTACGCGGCGAATTTGTGTTTCTACTCGAGTGTTTAGCCTGCATTCTAGTGGTTATCAGATCAACTTGTTGCTCGCGGAGGAATACTAAAAAAAAAAAAAAAAAAAAAAATAAAAGATCCGTTAATTTTCAATGTGTGAGAGAAAGCTGTGTTTAATAACACATTGTCACGCATGGCGCATTTCAGTACGTTTACAGTCGGGGTTACGTCTGTAACCCTCTAGTTTCCGTCTATATTTGATAGCGGAAGAATAAAACGCGCACAAAATCAATGCTAGTAGTGTACAGCTGTGCCACGTGGAGAGCTGCGGTCAACTCAGAAATACTTGTTAACTCCTGCCGAGCCTTAAACGAGTTTAGCGGTTTAATTTGGAGTTTAAGTTATTCTTAGTTTGAACCTTGATTCAAATAGCGACCGTAAATATATTTAGGGTACTCTAACAATTTCACAAAATTTGTATGGAAATTTCCAAAATCATATTCAATTTTCAGATTGACAACCAAATTGATACCCAAATTTTAGGTTGATTCCCAAAATGTTCCCCGATTTTTAGGTTAACCAAATATTCCCAAAATGTTTAGGTTAACCACCGAACTTTTACCTATTTTAAGGTTAAGTAAGGCTGGTAAGGTTAGGTTATCCCTACCACTCTTGGTCTTAAAGTGGCCCACACTCTACTTAGATTAAATATTCTGAATGTTGGCGCAATGTTACAAAAAACTATACCTAATGTAAAATAAACGGTACCAGATAACTGCCACATACGTTCTCCCAGTTGAAACTTTATACCTTCCCAAGAGTAGCATAGGAGGTGGTTATTTAGAATTGCAAAAGTAGGACATACCATGGAAAATATTAGATGCATGTAACACACATCCATTTTATTTTATTATTATTATTAAAACTATTCGATCGATTTCGAACAAATTTGTACCAAACATGTCAATTAGGCCTGTATAGATGCAAGAAAAAATGTTTTGAAAAATTTTGAAAAACAACCCCCTTTTTGGACAAAAACCCCCAAAAATCAGTTATTATTATTATTACCTAAACGAGAATTTTTAGAAAGATGCTGTTTTTTGCATATGGTAGGGTACATTAAGGGCTACAAATAAGCCAAATTTTATGAAAATCGTTGAAGCCGTTTTTGAGAAATTTAGATTTTTCTTGTTTTTTTTGCCATTTTTGGGGGATAAAACCCCTTAAAAATCTAAAATTTGAAAAAAAATTAAAAAATGCCTAGAGATATTCCAGAACTACACCTACACACCACATTTCATCAAAATCGGACCGTTGGTATGGTCTCCAGCTCTGTACACATCCTAACAGACACACAGACACAAGGACAGACATCACCAAAAACAAATAATTCCACTAAAAATATTTTTGGGTTCAGGGAGCACCAACACAGATAATTCCACTAAAAAATTGTTTGGGGTTCAGGGAGCACCAAAACAGATAATTCCACTAAAAATTCAAATTCGAAAATTTGGACGAAAACAATACTTTCTCCATATACTAGTATAGGGGGGAGAAAGTAAAAGGTTTGTGTAATCATCTCTATAAATTTTCATGGTTCTATATCTTTAAATAGTTTTTCGAAATGCGGCAATCAAGAGTCTGAATATTATTATAGCACTTATACTACTGCACCTTACGAACTATTTTTATCTACTGCGTTCAAATTCGTCATTTCTCGGAGCGTACACTTTCGCACTCCATTCCTGCCAACATCAAGGTGAGAAGAATTTCGTCACATCAGCGTCTATTTGAATAATCCAACACTGATTAACGCACATACAGACATACACGACGGGGGTAACGGAAGCGGCCCGTACTAATTGCTGTCTAATGGGGAGACCACTCGTAGAAACAAAAGGCAGACCCCCCCCCCCACTCCACGACGGCAGTATGAATCTTACACCTTTGTTCCTGCCAACAATAAACGCATTGTGCATCCGATGGCTTAATCCAGCGTTAAAATCACCTGATATGTTAATCTATTATACCGAGGGGGATTAGTGTATTGTCATGGGGAAACAATCCACTATCATCGACTGGCATTGTTCGGTGTTCCAACGATTCGTGAATCAATTTCCGCAGAATTTCTCGCCGCCATGTTGAATCCCTCTATAAAGAGGTTGGTTTTAGCGAATTTCCGTAGGAAGGGCGAATCTTATGGTGAGACATAAGGTGGGGAACAGTAAATAAATAATTCCACTACGCAGCTGAACCGCTGACGTGAGTTGAGCAAATTTCCAAAATTAAGTTTATAGGATTATGTTTTAGGATTTCAGCCAACAATTTGGGAAACAGGTCTATTCACGACGGTGCTGAATAGCTGCAAAATGGTTCGAACGCCATTTCGCATATTGGGAGTATCTTCAACACACAAAGCATTGCGTGCTTAGCACGCCAATCCCACGGTAGAATCCACACCACATGGCTTTGAACCGGGTACTTCTATGGTATTTCACGTTTTGATCGATTTTGGGGGAACCAAGCGAGCTACAAGGTCGCGTAAAAAAAACAAATGTGCAGAATAACATCGTACATTTATATTTGTAGATAAAACTCAAAAACAAATTCATTGTCGTAGGAAAAATCACATAAAATAGTTACCTCCGGTCAAAAACGTGCTTCCGATTGTTCGATTTTTTTGGCTAACGAACTCGTCCGAGCGACGTAGACAATACACACATGTGTTACCAAATTTGAACCAAATCGGACATAAAATGCGGCCGCTAGAGTGCGAACACATATATATATGATTTTTAATGACACCCCAAAACGTGTTCTGAGGACCATGATCGGTGTTGCTACTCCCGACCCTAGGCACAGATTACTATAGTATGTGTCCTGGGTTTTACCATAAGGGCCACTGCAGGAGCTCATTTTTCATATGGAAATTCGCTAATAATACATCAAATGAAATAGCGACTCAAACAATTTTTCCTATAAGTTTTAAATGTGAGCCGGGTCAATGTGACCATTCGTCACTCGTCACACGGCACAAATCAGGTCGATCGATAGCCGAGTTCGAACCCATATATACATATATATATATATATATTTATGATTTTTAATGACATCCCCAAACATGATCTGGGGACCATGATCGGTGCTCATTTGTTACTCCCGACCTTCGGTCTTACCATAAGGGCCACTGCAATAGCTCATTTTTCCTATGGAAATTCGCTAATAATCAAATTTCAGATTAAACCAATACGACCAACGATTTATATTCATTACAGTTCTCACTTCTGAAGGCAGTTCCGCAACTGCTTTCATTTTTGTTTGTTTTGTTAACTCGAAACGTATTTATCAAACCATTTAGCCTTGTATAAACAATTTTTAAGTATTGTCTATGAAAATACAAAAACATCAATAATCGTACTGAAAGAAATATTATGATTTTAGCCAATAACTCTGTTATCTTTTATCGAAAAAGGTTTTGTTTATTATTATAAAATCAACTTTTTGTGCTTCCTACATTTTTTGTAAAGTTAGAGAATTTAGAGATATTCGACATTATACGTTTAAAATCTAGTACAAAAAGGCCTACTGAACATGTAGAATAGAAAAGGGGTTCGTAGAGGATACTAAACTCAAGGTAGTTAACGTCAGTTTATATTCCTAATTTTAAATAGTAAATTTACAATTCGTGTAGACAAATTAATAATTCCTGAAAAAGCAAAGAGTTATAGCTTATTTATAACACGTGCGAATCCGGCTACGACAGCTGGTAAATATAAGTGAAAACGCAGAAGTCACTTATTCCAAAACATCGGCATTCTAAATGATAATGCACCGTAAATGAAATGATAATCTAAAACCACCATAAATCCCGCCAGACTCCTTCGCTATTCAAAACGGGTCGTACAACTTCACCTCACCCCCCGCCCCCGCCGATTTCACTTATTAAAAGTCATTTATTTCCCCGCGGCGGCGACTTACCCCCCGGCGTATGACAGTTACGCGGATTTATACCGTCTTCAGCATTGAAATCCGACCGCGAAGCGCCGAATCTTCTGACAGCCGAAAAGATGGATTGCACCGGATGAGAATGGCTTTTTGCAGTTTTTTTTTATTTCAAATCTATTCCAAAGTGAGAGATCCCGCGGCACGTGACACGTCGGACGATGTCTATCTTTGTGGAAGGCGTGGTCGGATACAAAGTGTACCGTATGTCTTACTTAGAAAATGAATACGTTTTTACCCCGCTGAGCGTCGGGAGAAAATCTCGTACCTCAACCACCCCGATGTATATGTATATGTAGCATCTGCTTTAAGAATTAGGTTATGCTTGGATAAATTGGACCTAAATAATAAAAATTAAGAATATGCCTATAACCAAATACTAGTAAGGAAAAGTATAAGGTTGTCTAGCATCAGCTGTGAGAATAACGTTAAGCTTGGATGGACTGGTCCTAAATAATAATAATTAAGAATATGCTTATAAGCAAATACTAGTAAGGAAAAGTATAAGGTTGTCTAGCATCGGCTGTGAGAATAACGTTAAGCTTGGATGGACTGGTCCTAAATAATAAAAATTAAGAATATGTTTATAAGCAAATACTAGTAAGGAAAAGTATAAGGTTGTCTATCATCGGATGTGAGAATAACGATAAGCTTGGATGGACTGGTCCTAAATAATAAAAATTAAGAATATGTTTATAAGCAAATACTAGTAAGGAAAAGTATAAGGTTTCCTAGCATCGGCTGTGAGAATAAGGTTAAGCTTGGATGGACTGGTCCTAAATAATAAAAATTAAGAACATGCGTATAAGCAAATACTGGTAAGGAAAAGTATAAGGTTGTCTAGCATCGGCTGTAAGAATAAGGTAAAGCTTGGATGGACTGAACCTAAATAATTAAATTAATAATATGCTTATAAGCAAATACTAGTAAGGAAAAGTATAAGGTTGTCTAGCATCGGCTGTAAGAATAAGGTTAAGCTTGGATAGACTGGTCCTAAATAATAAAAATTAAGAATATAATTATAAGCAAATACTAGTAAAGAAAGGCATGATGTGGTTTAGAATCTGATGTTATGTCGTCTAGTCACATCAAGGGTGCTTGCCTCGAACAAATTCATACTTCAAAGAAAAGTCAGTGCTAAATCCCCGCGCCTTTCTTTCTTTTAGAAATAAGATCTCTATAAAATATTGTTTTACAACATACTTTTCGAGTAAATCTCCAAACGCAGTTAAACACTAGTTTGTAGACCGTTGTAAAAATAATAACAGGGGCAATATTTAGATTGTGACAGTAAATTTGAACGCGACACTTGACACAATAAAGCAGCGGCTGTTGTGCGGCGTTTCTGCGCCAAACGTCGTAAAACGCTGTGTCAAATTGTGATTGCATTAGAAGATGTAGTTAAGTAGTTAACAAGTCGGTATATTTAACCTCTACGGTCAATAGAGATGATGGTATCTGTGAAAACTGATACTTTCAATATCAAGTAGGCCTACCTGAATAACTGTAAAACGCCCTTGACGGACCTGTTGGCTTGTTAGCGAATTTCCATAGGAAATTTGGCCACCTTATGGTAAGACCCAAGGTCGGGAGTAGCAAATGAGCACCGATCATGGTCTCCAGAACACATTTTGGGGTGTCATTAAAAATCATATATGTATTTGTATATATGTGTTCGCACTCTAGCGGCCGCATTTTAAGTCCGATTTGGTCCAAATTTGGTACACATGTTGGCTGTCTACGTCGCTCGGACTAGTTAGTTCGCCAAAAAAATCCAACAATCGGAAGCACGTTTTTTGACCGGAAGTAACTATTTTCCGAGATTTTTCCTACGAGAATGAATTTGTTTTTGAGTTTTTTTCTAAAAATATAAATGTAGGATGTTATCCTGCACATTTTGTTTTTTTTATGCGACCTTTTAGCTAGCTTGGTTCCCCCAAAATCGACCAAAACGTACAATACCAAAAAAGTACGCGGTCCGAAGCCAAGTAGTGCAAACTCGCGAGGCCACTAGGCGCAAACAAATTCTACTAATATATTGCGTACACACCGACAGCTGTTCAACGCCTTCGTGAGTAGATCTATTTCCCAAATTGTTGGTTGAAACCCTAAAACATAGTCATATAAACTTAATTTTGGAAATTCGCTCAACTCACGTCAGCGGTCCAGCTGCATGGTCGAATTATTTCTCCTCGTCTCATTGTTGAAATATTTTAATCGTAATTAAAATCTAATAAATCTAGCCTAAACGAGGCGTTGTCCTGACTGAACGGCTGACGTAGAATCAACGTGGAGCAAAAACTACTTACGATACCGAAATACTAAAATTTAAAGTTAGGCCTATATCGTTACGGGGTCATAGGTGCACATTAACAAAGGATTTAAAAAAATTGTGTATTTAAAGCGTAAAGCGAACATTTTGGTGTTCAGTCCCTGCCCTATAATAGATAAAACAGCTGTTCGTGACAAAACTACTTGAAAATATAACCTTTTATTCTTATGGAATCATAGACGCCCAGAGAGAGGATTTTAAATAATTTCAAAGTTAAGCGTAAAAATAGTGAAACATTCGGGGGTTCATGCAGAGCTCTATAACAGAAAAAATAAACGGTATCAGGAAACTGACACATACTTTCTCCCTCATTATAGGAACTTAATAAAAAAATATTATTTAGGGATGCGGGTGGAGCCATTTTATTTTTGACGAAAAGTACTATAACATACTCACCTTTTCATCAGTAGAATAATAATTCAAAATACCTATTTTTTTTTTTGAGTAATTGTCCCATAAAAATCCATAAAATAACGGAAAACTCAACTTTTCTCAAAAACGGCTCGAACGATTTTGATTAAAATTTTATAGTTTATAGTAATTTTTATAGGTCCCTAATAAACTATAAAATTTAAATTAAAATCGTTACAGCCGTTTTTGAGAAAAGTTGATTTTTCCGTTATTTTAAGGGTTTTTATGAGAAAAGTAGGCCTACCCTTAAAAATAAAAAATTCACAAAAATGAAAAACGCCTGGAGATACCGTTGATTAGTACCTCCATACCAAATTTCATCAAAATCAGAAGACTGGTTTAGGCTCTAGGTCTGATAACATCCACACACACACAGACATCACTCCGAAAACCACTTTTTTAGGTTCAGGGGGATCCAAAACGGATATTTACACCAAAAACTCAAAACCGAAAGTTTTGACGAATACAATACTTTCTCCATATACTATTGTATAAAGGGAGAAAGTAAAAACAGTTGATTCAGAACAAAAGACATGTTTGTTGAATTCATTGCCATAGCAACCAACTTGGCGAATTTATAATTAGTTAGTTATTCTTCCCAACCAACAGCTTTTTTAGGTTAGTTTAACCGTATAAAAACAAAAATTAACAAAAAATAAACGAAAAAGGTTTACTGTAATATATTTCAAACATCCGTTATTACAAATTACAAAATAAAACAACTAATTTCGATCATAAGCTTAACACAATTTTAGGTTAGGCCCATACCGAACCAACACACGTTTCTTGATAGCGTTTAGATTTTATTACCGTAACAACCAATTTGGCAAATATAGAACCAGGTAATTATTCTCCACAATCAACTTTTTAGCGAATTTCCATAGGAAAAATGAGCTATTGCAGTGGCTCTTGCAGTGACCTTGGTAAGACCCAAGGTCGGGAGTAGCAAATGAGCACCGATCATGGTCCCCAGAACACGTTTTGGAGTGTCATTAAAATCATATATAGATATATGTGTATATATATATCCATATGTATATATTTATGTATGTATGTGAGCGCACTCTAAAGGACGCATTTTATGTCCGATTTGGACCAAATTTGGTACGGTACACACATTGGGTTTCTAAGTCGCTTGAACTGGTAGGTTAGCTAAAAAAATTGACCTGAAGTAGACAATTTTTGACCGGAAGTAACTTTAAGTATATATGTGTGCGCACTCTAACGGACGCATTTTACGTCCGATTTGGCCCAAATTTGGTACACACGTTGGTTGTCTAAGTCACTTGGACGAGTTCGTTAGCCAACAAAATTGACCGGAAGTAAACCACATTTTTGACAGGAAGTAAATTTTTTTTGAAGTTTTCTTTAAAAAAATAGACATACGAAATAATTCTGCACATTTTGTTTTTTTACGCGACCTTATAGCCCATCTGGTTCCCCCAAAAACAATCAAAACGTAAAATACCGTAAAAGTACCAGAATTAAATCCACGGCTTTTACCGTGGTGACCGATGGCAATATATTTGGTACATGTTTTCAGCACCTTAGTGAGTAGATCAATTGCCCAAATAGTTGTTTGAAACCCAAAAACATATATCAATTTAATTTTGGAAATTCGCTCAACTCACGTCAGCGGTTCAGCTGCGTGGTCGAATTATTTTAAATTGGGTAATAGCAAAACACAAATAAAGAAATAGGCTTACTATACCATAATTCAAACACCTATCGCTAATAAAATTATGCCAGCTTTATTTTTTACCAGGCCTATTCGACCAGTTTGAAATACTACTTTACCTTATCGCATTTTGGTCATATTTTATAACTTGAAAATTGCCTCTCTTATGTACAAAAAAATAATAAAATCTCTGTCCCAATCAATATCAATCAATCAATTAACGTGAAAATATCATATTATGTAATAATCTGTTTGCATTTGCTTCAGGGCGTAGGTGAGCGAAGCGAGCAAAGGGCGAAGGCCTTTAGTCTGGAGTCTACAACGTTTAAAGTGACACTTTACATTAAAAATTGTTGGAAAATAACGACATAATGGGCCGATAAAGAAATTCCTTATCGAATTTACATATAAGATTGTCTATTTGTCCGAACGCTGGACAAAGAAGCACAAAGCAAATTAGTCAGAAGATGAGTTTCTAATGAAGTTACCCGCAGAAGCTATCCAGTCACGTAAAATGTACACGAAATAAAATTATTCCTTTTGGCTTACTTCGTTTCACAACATAAAAGAAGGCAGCCCTGCTTTCTCATTGAATTTACTACCAGCTGACTGAGGCAATTGCCGAGCGCTAACCTGATGAAATAATGCTAAATCAGTTTAGATGTACCCTTCCGAGGCGCGACGCTGATATGCGTTTTCAAAATAGGATCGTTGGGTTGTGATAGATTTAATAAATCTGTATACGAACTCGACTCCCCTTAGCGGGTAAAAGAATTAATTCGGCGTTTCAACGGATTTTCATGAATACCCAATGCATTGCGTGCTTCGCACGCCATTCCACATTATAGGAGTATCTTCAATACACAAAGCATTGCGTGCTTCGCACACCAACCCCCGTGTTGGGAGTATCATCACAACACATAAAGCATTGCATGCTTTGCACGCCAACCCCCGTGTTGGGAATATCTTCAATAAACAATGCATTGCGTGCTTCGTACGCCAACCCCACGATAGAATCCACAAAACATGGCTTTGAACCGGGTACTTATGGCATTTTACGCCCATAAGGTCGCGTAAAAAACAAAATGTGCAGAATAACATCCTACATTTATATTTGTAGAAAAAACACTCAAAAACAAATTCATTCTCGTAGGAAAAATCTCAAAAAATATTTACTTCCGGTCAAAAAACG
>JAGFPH010023865.1:0-11689 GCA_018207615.1 Philaenus spumarius
CATAATAATGTAACTGTAGCTACAAATAATTCGATCACTCAGCTGAAACGCTGACGTCATATCGTGACACGTAACTTGTACTTGCACATAATAATGTAACTGTAGCTACAAATAATTCGATCACTCAGCTGAAACGCTGACGTGAGTTGAGCGAATTTCCAAAATTAAGTTTATATGTTTTATTGCTTCAACCGACTATTTATTAAATTGGTCTAATGACAAAGGCGCTGAATGGCTGCCTACGTGTACAAAATATGTTAGTAGAATTTGTTTGAACCTCCGTCTCCAGTCCCAGCTCACGAACCTCGATCTTGTGGCCAGGGATTATGGAGTGCGCTCCGCGAGTTTGCACCTCGACCATGGGGCCTCGGGCCAGAAGCTGCCACTACGGTAAAACCCCCCACGTGGATTTGAAATCGGTACTTTTATGGTAATTTACGTTTTGATCGATTTTGGGGGAAACAGATCGGTTGAAAAAATAAAATGTGCATAATAATCTCCTATATTTATTGTTTTAGATAAAAACCAAATAAGTTGTATTCTAGTAAGAAAAATCTCAGAAAAATGTTACTTCCTGTCAAAAAACGTGCTTTCGTTTGTTGAATCTTTTGGCTAACGAACTTGTCGAGCGACTTGGAAGACCAACGAGTGTAAAAATTTAACGTACGAACACAGACATACACCCCCCCCCTCCCCCAAACACACAAACACACACACACACACACATATATATATTTATAATTTTTAATGACACCTCAAAACGTGTTCTGGGGACCATGATTGGTGCTCATTTACCACTCCTGACTTTAGGTCTCACCATAAGAGTCACTGCAATTTTCCTATCGAAATTTGCTAAGAACGCTAATTAAAAAATGTAGATTAAAGGTTAAACGTCAATATTTACAAAAATAATAGGGGTAATGTTTTGGATTTTTTGGCATATATATATATCAGTATCCAGATGTTTTGATATATCGGGAGCAATATATCGATAAGTTGTTGCCATAGCCAGTAATAAACAATAATTTTAAAAAAATTTGGAAGTAAGCTGGACCCGGTATCAAAAATATCTATTTACAAGAGTGCACGTGTTCAATTTGTATCAGAGGTGGTTATTATAGCATTTTGACAGCTAAAACTGACAGCACTTTAGAGACATTGCGGTATTAAACAACTTTAATAAGTTTATTAGCAAATTTCCGTAGGAAAGAAAAACCAGTCACTCTTATGGTGGGACCTAAGGTCGGGAGTAGTAAATGACTACCAATCATGGTCCCCAGAACACGTTTTGGTGTGTCATTAAAAATGTGATATATTATGAGTGTCTGTGTATATACGGAGTGAGGCAAAAGTCTGGAAACCTGTTCGTAATTTATCAGTTGATTAATATGGCAGCTTAAAACTTTCAGAAATTGTTATGGGTCAATAAATCTAACTTTTGGTTATAAAAATTAAAATTTACCCCTTTTGTAGGGGTTGCAAGGGGTTTCAACTCAAACATTTTAAATAGCAACCCCTATCATGTGGTACATCATTTTAATCCTCTCGTTATTACGAGAAAAATATTGTAAAAATATCTCTTTATGAAGATCCAGTCCGAAATGGTGGCTGGTCAAAGTTCAATTTTTACTGGTATTCTTAATTTTTAAGCGTTTAGTTTTCAGCAATGAACAGTTAAACAACTACATTTATTTGCCATAAAAAAAATACACCACAAAATACAGAAACTACAGCAATGAATTTTTATTTCTTACAACATTTTTCATTTTCAACTGATAAAACTGAAATTCTTGATTACAAGTAGGCTAAATGAAAATTTAAATGTTTCATTGGATATTGTGAACATATCAGCTGATAATTCAGATGTATTTTTATGTTTTTTTGTTTTTTTTTTAAGGCAAATAAATGTAGTTGTTTAACTGTTCATTGCTGAAAACTTAACGCTTAAAAATTAAGAATACCAGTAAAAATTGAACTTTGACCAGCCACCATTTCGGACTGGATCTTCATAAACAGATATTTTTACACCATTTTTCTCGTCATAATGAGGGGATTAAAATGATGTGTCACATGATGGGGGTTGCTATTTAAAATGTTTGAGTTGCCACCCCTTGCAACCCCTACAAAAGGGATAAATTTTCATTTTTATAATCAAAAGTTAGATTTATTGACCCATAACAATTTCTGAAAGTTTTAAGCTGCCATATTAATCAACTGATAAACTACGAACATGTTTTCAGACTTTTGCCTCACTCATGTATATGTATAATATATGTCTTCGCACTCTAATGGCCGCATTTTAAGTCCTATTTGGTCTAAATTTGGTACACACGTTGATTGTCTAAGTCGCTCGGACGAGTTCGTTAGCCAAAACATCCAACAACCGGAATTTTGTTTTTCGACCAGAAGTACATTTTTTATAGATGCTTCGTACTAGATTGAAACTTTTTAGGTAGGGTTTTCTCTAAAAAATATAAATATAGAATATTATTCTGCACATTTTGTTTTTTTACACGACCTTATAGCTCTCTTGGATCCCCAAAATCTGTCAAAACGTAAAATACGATAAAAGTACCCGGTTCAAATCTACGTGGGGGATTTGGGCGTGGGAGCATCTTCTGATCCAAGGCCGACGACCGAGTTTGTACGAAGCGAAGCAGTCCTCAACACGAGGCCGCAAGGTCGACAACTAAGGCGAGTTTTTCTGTAGCGAGTGGAACGAAGCACCGCGTGCTTCAGTTGGAGGATTAGGTGAAAACGAATTCTACTAATATATTTCGTACACACAGACAGTGCCTTCTTGAGTAGTCTAATTTTCCAAATTGTTGGTTGAAACCCTAAAACATATAAATTCAATTTTTTAAATTCGCTAAACTTACGTCAGTGATTCAGGTGCGTGATCGAATTATTTATTACGTTTGTGAACACCATTTTCGTGAGCATTTTTACGTTTCCACGAGGTTCCTCAAACAAAATTTTCGCAGTTACTTGTATACAGGCTATGTTGGAATTAACGCTGCATTTCTGATTAATTTTTGCTACAAGAAGCAATCAGCGGTGTCAGTATTTAGTTCAACTTCTAGATTAGAAGGATACATTTAGTCAGCGTCACAGGTCGAATACAAAATATAACAGGCGAATGCCTGGTGGAAAATAAAAGAACTGTAATGCCTCTGTTTCTCTAAGAAAATAATAAATATTTAACTACAGAATTAAAGTGTGCAGTATAACGCTATTGAAACAATTTTTTTTTTTATTTCCTAAAATAACCCGCACTATTCTAAAATCGCTGCTCCTGTGTAAATCCGCTAAACCTAGTCAAGCTCTAACAAAGCCGATGTGTCGCTATAACGCCCCAGCTTTGACCGTCATTCATTAGTTTAGTTTTCTTTGTGAGTCGTTGTCAACCTGTCAATAACAAATTTCACTGCACAGGCTGTCCAATGGTTAGAGAAAAGAGGGTTACATGTAAAATATCATTCGGGTAATGTACAGTTTAATGTATCAACATATTTAGGCTACATGTACACAAAGGCTATTCATATAATTTAATCCCTACGTCTGCTCTTCACATTATCTTTCTTTTTCTTTGCATTACGGCTGTTTCGGCTTTTGTTCAGCCATGGTCACGTGCGTTTTTCAGTAATTTCTATTTCGTCACAGTGTTTTTTAAATAACACATTTCGGACATATAGTTTTCACTTTGACTAACCCCTTGGCGGTTTGTTAGGAATATAATTTCGTACATTTAGTGCACACAAACTGCTGTTAACGTATTATTCCTACACAGCATATTGTCAGGTTTTATTAGCGGATTTCCATAGGAAAGATGGAATATTGCATTGACTCTTATGGTAAGACCTAAGTCTGGGAGTGTCAATGATCACCGATCGTGGTCTCCAGAACCGGTTTTGGGGTGTTATTAACAATTTTATATATATAGTACCTAGACCTATATGTGTTTGCACGCTAACGGCCGCATTTTACGTCCAATTTGGTACACACGTTGATTTTAAGTCGCTCGGACCATGGAGTAAATAGATACGGTGTGCTACCGCGCATGTGGCCGTGACGTCACCTTTTAAAAACTAGCCGCTGCGTCCGGCCGGTTCTTGTTCAATTGTAAGCGTTTGTACAAACTGCGATTACACTAACTTTCGCTCATTTAAAAATTATGAATTTGGTATCGTTTTAAAGCTTATTAAACGTAGTTTATAACTATGTAAATTATATATTGAAATTTAGAAAATAACCAACCTTTAACCCTATTTGAATTTAGACGAATATTTCTATTTATTAAACGTAGTTTATAACGATGTAAATTACTGTATATATTGAAATTTAGAAAATAGTCAACCTTTAACCCTATTTGAATTTAGACGAATATTTCTAATAACATGCAAATTATGTGTCGTGGAAAAGTTTTTTACTATTTATTTCGCGTCATTTTCGAAATCTAAAGAGCATAAAATTAAGGTAATTTGGCATGAAAATCTTTTTCATACGAGTCATAGAAAAAAAAACTACAAGCCTTTAGTTTCAAACCATAGTTACGCGCGAGCATTACAAACAAAACTGGGAGTTCTATGTTTGGAAAGGTGAAAAGTGCAATTAGTAGCATTGGTCTTTTGTATTTCGAAAATGAATATGCAACAAATTATTAATTATAATTAACTCGTGGAATAATATTATTAATATATTATCTGTTACGTCTAATACAATAAACCAAATTTAAGTTACCAAATCTGTTTGGAAATTATTGCGTTCTTAAATAAAAAGTTTGAAATAAATGGTAAAAGGTATTAAAAATAATATTAATTTTTATGTCCCAATTAATTTAGAACTTAGTATAATATGAATAGTATAATATGAAAACGAATACGTTCAATATACGAGTAAATGTAAGTATCCACATAAGCTCTAGATAATGTAATGTATATTTAACCAAATATAGCTAAATTTATTACACTCCTTTTACTATTATCCCAATTAAAAATTGCTTCAGACCTGAGTATTCTGCGTTTACTTACCGTGCTGGGTGTTAATAATAGCATCGTTCCGATTGCAGGCACATTCCATAGATTGCATAAACCCTCTTGCTTAGGAAACCTAAAGAATCTTATCTTTCTATAACCAACAATTGAACTTCGATCTAAACAAACACTAACTGAGCAGCCTGGCATGTTGCCTAACTACTACTTTGCGACTGAGTTTATTTATAAGAAAACCAAATGAAAAACAAAAACGATCATCAGAGCTCGGCAGTCGAAATCGGAATCAATAAGCGGAGTTCTGTAGTGAGCGAGAAACTTGTCAATACTCACTTTGCAATACTGCCTAAACCGTTTGTCGCACAAAAACAGAAATGTTATTCATTATTTTTAAATACAGTGGTAATATAAAGAATTGTAATTTCTTCAAAATAAAAAGTTCCACCACAGGTCATAAATTTCAATACATGGTTTTTAGATGACAAAGTTTAATTTCATTTTTTAAATAGTAAATTTCAGATTTTTATCGTTAAACTCATACTGTTCGAAAGACGTTTCATACAGAAACCAAAAATATACAATGTGTATACAATTTATTAATGCGTTTATAGGCTGCAATTTTAATTCGAGCCGTGACGTCATCTGGTGAAATGCGCAGACCCGTTCAAAACTCGTCTCTCTGAGTAGCACATGGCTTGGACGAGTTCGTTAGCTAAACACATTTTTTAGTTCGGAAGTAACATTTTTTTGAGATTTTTCGTACTAAAATGAAATTTTTTGGCTTTTATATATAAAAAAAAATAAATAGGATATTATTCTGCACATGTTTTTTTTACACTTCCTTATAATTCATTTGGTTCCTAAAAAAATATATCAAATCGAAAAGCACTATAAAAACACCACATTAAGTATTTACCACGTGGAGGATTTTACCGAGTGCAAACTCGTAAAGTCAGTTTTTTCCACTGCGATTACTCAGAACTACTAGCCCATAGGCTGTTTACGCATCGTAACTTCGAGTATATTGTACATGGGTTTTAACGGTTTTTATTTGGCCATTTGAATACTTTTAGTATAATTTGAATAAATTAACAGTTCATTTGAA
This sequence comes from Philaenus spumarius, assembly GCA_018207615.1. Classification (NCBI taxonomy): domain Eukaryota; kingdom Metazoa; phylum Arthropoda; class Insecta; order Hemiptera; family Aphrophoridae; genus Philaenus; species Philaenus spumarius. The sequence continues at coordinate 6,097 of JAGFPH010023865.1, forward strand.
TAAGTCCAAAATATAACTTAAATCATTGTATTATTTTTTAATAGTATTAAAATTTCTGTTATAAATATTTCGTCACCTCTTTTCACGTGATTTACTATATACATAGAAAGTGACTCGTGATATAGATAAGATTGTTGAATTTTCTTTGTTGGATTCATTATTACAGAAAGTCGGTAAGTACATTGACAATTACAAATATATTTATTATTATTTGAGGATTTTTTCATAACTTTTTATAAATGGAAAATTTATAACCTTTGATTACGCATTTTTAAATCTGATAGACAGAAAGGAAATCATATTATTTAGTTTTAAATGAACACTTTTTAAGATAATTAACAATTAATTTTTAAAGTTTCTACAATTTCTTATAAACTTTAGGAAATTTAAAACCTTATTACATTTTTTTAGTCAAAGCTAAAGACTTTACTCTATCTTAAATTGAACAAATGGTATATGGTCAATTTTCATATTGATTATTTATAATTTGATATAATTAGATTATATACACGCTTAAAATGGAATAAAAATATGTAATGTATAATGTGAGAAAATATATTAAATATAATGTTCTGCAGATTTACTGATAACTGAAAATATACTTAAATTACTTACAATTTTTAGGAGTTAAGAATAATTTGTTATTTGAATAATTAGTTATGCAAATTCAAAATAAGATATAATATTTTTTGACAATATATTGACTTGTGTAATTTGTTGACCCTTATTCTCCTTTAATATTAATACTGATAAAAATATAAATCGGTCATAGAAGTTATGGTCCAACGTGTGGTCTTAAGCACACCCAATTTTTTGTAATTTTAGTTTGTAGGTGGCCTATTGTTTGTATATCAATCTGTGTTTTTTTTTAGTGTTTATGTTTTTCCAAATTCATTGTGCGTTATTAGGTTAGTTTAGACCTAACATTGGTATTTTTACAATGTTATTTTTACCATAACAGAATCATATTGAATAAAAAAAAAATTTTTTGAGAAAAAAAGGAAACTGATTAGGGGTGAAAAACATGAACACTTTATGTACACTTTTACTTTTAAAAAACACAAAGAGTAATTCTGTATCGATCCAAACGTTTAAGGGACCAGTCTCGTTCATTTCCGGAAGTGAGTAGCCGGAGGTGTTTGATTGTGGTACTGCATTCATTACTCGTTCATTTAGCATCATATTTAATAATTAAATCGGCTAAAATATGATTATTAGCGAATTTCCATAGGAAAAATGAGCTATTGCAGTGACTCTTATGGTGATACATAAGTCCGGGAGTGGTCTATGAGCACCGATCATGGTCCCCAGAACACGTTTTGGGGTGTCATTAAAAATTGTGTATATGTACATATATGTGTGTTCGCACTCTATCGGCCGCAGTTTACGTCCTATTTTATCCCAATTTGGTACACACGTTGGTTTTCTAAGTGGCTCGAAGGAGTTCGTTAGCTAACAAAATCCAAAAACCTGATGCACTTTCTTGGCTGGAAGTTACAATATTTTGAGAGTTTTCGTACTAGAATGGAATTTATTTGGGGTTTTATACAAAATAAATAAAGGATATTGTTGTGCACATTTTGTTTTTTACACGATCTTATAGCCCGTCTGGTTCCCTCATAATTTATCAAAACGTAAAATACTATAAAAGTAACCGTTTAAAATCCACGTAGTCGCGAGTTTGGTTGCGGCGATCGAAGCTAAGCAGTCCATAATCTGACGCCGCAAGATCGAGGTGCAAGCGATGGGAACGAAGCAAAAAGTGAGCCTGGGCTAAAGGCTGAGTTGCTTATAGATTCCCAAATAGTTGTTTGAAACTCTAAAACATATAAAAGTAATTTCGAAATTCGCTCAACTCACGTCAGCGGTTCAGCTGTGTGGTCGAATCCTTTGTATTTTCTACATCTTAGGTCTGAAAATTAAAGTTACCCATATACAAAATGGGCCTACATATTTATTAGAGGTAATTTTCGTAAGTGGCGTGAAAGGAAAACATTAGTTAGTTGTTTTTGCCAATAGATTTCAAATGTAGCAATTCGAAATAAATATTTTAATAAAAGTGTCTTCGGGTCCTTGAAAGACTGGGATAGTTCATGAGCTTTTGTCAGATGGTATATAAAATCTACTACAAAGTGAGGTCGTAACTTCTTTAAAAATAGTGAGGCCGAATAGCAAGTTTTCCTTTGTCTATTTTACGACTAAATTTCTATACTTTAGATAACCAAACTACTCGACACCCACAAAACCATGATCGATTCTATAAACGACCGCCTCAACGACGTAGATCACGACGACACCTGACTCCATTTTAAGTTAAGTCGGCAAACGTTTCACGCTCCGTTGTCCGTCAACTTGAAGGAATTTGATCAAATGTATTATGCAAAAGTTCTTTTATAAAAGTTCCAACTCTTGCAATTGTGTTCGCGCAGAATGACAGATGGATCCGTATTTACACTCGTTTGGTATTTGCAGTTCGTTAAGTCGCCGCTAGGAGGCGTTAGAAGTTGGGACGATGTCTTAATCTTCATTACGCGATGTCACTTTCAATCAAAGTGTGTACAAAGTAAAGACGCGAGTTTCACCTCATCATCATTAATAATAACATAATTTTATTTCTGCCACTTGAGAGTCAGTTCGTCTTAAAACTAGGCAACGGAGAAGATAACGTATACAGTAGGCTATTATGTAATACTATATAAACTACTATTTTATTGCAGTAACTCTTATGGTGAGATCTAAGGTCGGGAATGGTAAACGAGCACCGACCATTGTCCCCAGAACATGTTTTGGGGTGTCATAAAAATATTTATAATATGTGTTCGCACTCTGACGGACGAGTTCGATAGCAAAAAATCCAACAACCGGAAGTAACAACGTTTTGAGATTTTTCGTACTAGAATGAAACTTGTTTGGGTTTTATTTAAAACAATAAATACGAGTACAGTGGCGTAACATTCTTCGGCCGGGCCCCCCGCAAAAAAATGTATAGGGCCCCAGTTTATTGAACATAATTTTTTATCACAAACACCATGTGCTGTCTTTATTTGGACAAATGAAATAACCTGTTTTGCTGAAGGAAGCCTTTACACTCAGAATTTAAATCTATACATGTAAAATAAAATTTAGAGAGGTAAGATGATATGTTAGTATTGTATCTAACTAAATTTAAATTTGTCGTCAGAAGTCGATTCTTTTATTCGTTATAAAATAAAATCTGCGCCACTGTAACTGTACTTAGTTTCAAAAGTTGTATTGATACATTGAGAAATACAAATCTAGTAAAGTAAAAATAAACAAACGTAGATGAAATAAAATAGAAATTAAAAACAACACAGAACACACATGTACGAGATTGGCGAATCGCCTTGTCACGGAAGCAAAATACATAAATAATAAAGTGCAACTTACATATAGTGTTTTGATCGTTTGATTGTAAAGAATAATTTATATTGTCTTTTTAGTAGGTTTTGCAAACAGTCTCTCTTATCTTCTCGCTTTTTTTTTTTTTTTTTTTTTTTTTTCAAACAATCTGTTTTTTTTTTTCTCTTTTTTTTTTTTTTTTTTTTTTTATGCAAACACTTCGATTATTTCATTCAAATCCATATTTCTACCTCTTTTATTTTCAATACCCAATAATTTGGGGCCACTCAGTCACTCTCTTGGGTCATTGTGCTCTTTAAATAATTTTTAATTAGCTTTAATTTTAAAAATGAGCGCTCCGCACTCGCCACAGTTACTGGTATAGTCGAGAAGAGAAGTAAAGCAGCGCACAAGTCTGGGAAGTTAGATGCAATCGAGTAGTTTTTCAAAAAGAGGATACCTGCTAACTGTCGTATTGATGTCATTTTTTCAATATCTGATTTCAGTGCCATCCTAAAAGAGTTGATTTGAAAACTAAGGTCGACATTCGAATCCTCTTCCTATTATTTGACCAGGGATTTCACTTTATTAGACGATTCAACATCGGTTATCTTCAATAAAAATGTTATGGAAAGAACTGAGAAAAGGCTACTGATTTCTGTCATAGCTTTGAACCTAATTGTTGACTGGGAAATCACTGTGTTCAGAGTCGCATAAAAAACAGACACTTTGAAATATTTTTGCAATCTGTAAACCTCTCGTCATGACAAAGTTCATCAAACTGCTTCTTCACTTTCTTATTTATTTTCTCCTGTAACTGGTTACTGACTCCCCGTGCATTTGCAGAGTTGTTCGTGGCTTCAAAATTCTTTCTAACGTCAGTTAGCTTTTTTGACACTCTCTCTAGATGTGTAACTTCTCAAATAAATCATAGTCTTCGTTTGGCAGGAGTTTCGATGCTACATTTATTGTTTCAAGAATTTTCATCTGCACTACGATTTGAAAAATAAATGAAAAGCTTTCAAGTTGTTTTTTAGGCCCATTGCTTCGGCTCTTTCTGTAGGCTTTTCGGACATCAGAATTATGTTTGAAAGAGCTTTCATGACATCCATATAAGAATATCTTAGTTCTTTAAAAAAATCTGTTCTAGAAGTCCATCTCGTTGGACAATGTTTCTTCAAAGTTATTGCAGATGAAGTAAGGAGATCCCACTTTTTATTGCTTAAATTCATTTAAAGTAAATTCCGCCAGAATTCCACCATGATGTTTACACCTTTTCCTGTCATCTTTGTTTACATGTTATCTTTATATGTCATAACGTTTAATGTCTTACAGTTGCAATTTTTATTTACATTGTTTTTTTAGTTTATTTAGTATAAAATATTAGATCTTTAACGTTACTTATAAAAAAAAAAAACCGTAAGCAGCACTGCCGCATTACTATAGCCGAATTTTCTTATCAAGGAATAACTAGTATTATATATTGAGAGATTCCTATGCATTTTGTTCCTTGTTGCGGAAATAATTGTTCCAAATATTTCTTTGCACAGGATTATAGTAAATTTAATTGTCTTTCGAATGATATAGCTCACAAATTGTACTTGAGTTTATCAGTGGGAGAAATTGCGTAATTTACCTTACATTGATAATACAAAAAAACATTTATCAGGAGCTTCCTATCAATTTTGTTCTTTGTTCCGGGGACTGTACCTGAATTACCTTTGCACAGGATTGTATTAAATTTAATTACCCCTCGAACGATATAGCTCAAAAACTGCACACGGGCTTATGAGTAGGAGAAATTGTGCAAAAATCTTACACTAATAGTGACAAAATCATTTGTTTGGAGCTTCGAATCAATTTTGTTCTTTGTTCCGGCGACTGTACCTGAATTACCTTTTCACAGGATTGTAATAAATTTAATTACCTTTCGAACGATATAGCTCTAAAATTGCACAAGGGCTCATGAGTGGTAGAAATTCTGCAAAAACCTGACATGGATAATTAAAAATCATTTATCGGGAGTTTCCTATCAATTTTGTTCTTTGTTGCGGGGACTGTACCTGAATTACTTTTGCACATTAGTGTAGTAAATTTAATTACCTTTCGAACGATATAGCTAAAAAGTGCACACTGGCTTATGAGTGCGAGAAATTGTGCAAAAACCTGACATGGATAATTAAAATATCATTTATCGGGAGTTTAATATCAATTTTGTTCCTTGTTCCGGGGA
>JAGFPH010023866.1:0-10565 GCA_018207615.1 Philaenus spumarius
GATGGCAGATTTCCGCATCCTCAGGACCAAATCCAGAATCCCCACCTACACGGAACGCATTTGCTCCCCGGTCAGGAGAGACCCCGGAAAGTCCGAGGGAAGGATACCCACACGAACACCAGAGATGGCTTGACTATAGTCTATGGGTCTCGGAGCATTACACTCCTGAGCAAGGGTGCTTTCCCCTTCTTTCATCTTTTTATGGGATTGATTGGGTGGTGTAGAACCATCCGACCGCTCCCTCTTCCTATCCAGGAGTATGCCGCGGGCCTCTTCAGCACCATAGCCCTCCTGGCGGAGTTTACGAAGGCGCTTTTTATCAGCGCCACAAAGTTTTACAGGACCTTTTTGGCCCTGTGGGTTGTCTGTCTGCATCGGACTGGGGACTTCACCACTCCCACTACTGCCCTCCACATCCGATACACCGCAAATACCAAAAGGTACTTCCCCATGTGCTGAGTCACTTGTCACAGTCACCATTGGGGTAGAAATCAGAGGCACATTAGCCTCCGATGCAACTTGAGTTGCGGTGGAACCAGGAAGTTCCTGTCGACGGTCGCCAGCACGTTGAGACCTATTTCTTTGTTTTCCATTTTTTATTCATGAATTATGCCACACCCGTGGCTTGGGTAAAAGTAAGAGTAGTGTGTGTGAGTGTGTGTAACAATGTAGATCCCGCTACAATGATTCACGAAGATCCATACCCCAAGGCAACCCAATTCCCATCCCCGCTACCAACACCGTGGCCTCGGAAGAGCCCCTATAGTTTACGTACATGGTCCTTACCCAGGCACCACCTGGCAATGCACGCAAACCAAGATTTTCGCCAGATGATGAGGCAGCCAACAACAGCTGGTGAGACAAGTCGGGCCTCTGTACTATCTGGCAGCCCGGTGTGCTATCTTGGTTTTATCAACTGTACCCTCGAGGAGGACATGAGATGAGGCGGGCCACCCGGAGCCAGGAGCCCCGGCATGGATCAGCGGAGCAGGCGTTGAGTAATGAAGTATGTTCTCCAACAAGGAGTGTCTAAGTGTGTGAAGTGGTAGTGTGCTCGGGATGCAAAGTACGTGGGGGGCGCAACCCTCCAACGACTACACCTACAGTCGCCCCTGCCGTACTAAACAAACTGAGTTTTAAGAACTCAGCCCCCAGCTCAAATCTGCTTATCGGCACTCAGCTGTGCATGCCACCACACATCGCCAAGTTGCTGACCTAACAGCGGCACCTCTCGTAGGTTAAGAGCTGAAGTTGGAGTGAGAGAGGCTAAAAGAACCTAAAAGGTTCTTATATTATATAGGTGAGGCCATTACGCTTCATCACTCCCAAAATGCCGCCTACATCACTTGTTATTTTACCTTTATCAAAATCCTTCTCAAATTAATTGTTTAAGTTTTATTTACTTATTCTTGAAATCACATACTTTACAGAAAGTAAGTGCTATTGACTAACGTGTAGGTAAAAATATAGCGTGTAGCGAGAATTTGCATATATTTGCATAATCGATAATTTAATCCACTTAAAATCATTTAATCGTCATAAAATCGTTACCATTGGAAAGGTAATGAATTAAACTATAATTTTTGTATTTACAACTTCTTCGTAGAACATATATTTACATACGTAATCACCTACTCAAAATTTTAGTACGCAAAATCAGCTGTGATTCACCCCGTATACTGTCAAGACTTTGTCTCATTTTCAACTGTCTGCAACGCCTCACAGAAGTCATTTATGAAGAAGATCATAACAGTATTGAATTCAGCAGACAATTCTCTTTAATACCGTGTCTTCAAATCACATGTTACTTTGCAAACAGCTGTTCTACAGGATATACGGTAAAAGCTTGTAATTGGTCATGGATTTGGCCAATACACAAGCCTGTTTAGAATCGATTCGAACAGTCTTATTCGATATATCCCTAAAATGGACAATATATGGTTTTAAAAAGAAAACTTCACAGTTTTTATCTATGTCCAATTCAATACATTTAGATTTCATAGGTTGGTACAACTGAGCTTAGAACTGAGCAGATTTCAGAACGTCGCACGTCGTAGTTTGACTTCAGTTATAACACTTGTTTTGTGTTATTTTATGGTTTTTACAGTTTATAAAATAGTGTTATATTGTGTTTTAGTTATAAATAAATAAGTGTAGATTGTGTTTGAGTGAAATTAGGTTTATAACGATGTTCTAATTAAACGGTAAGTGAAGAAATAAGGTTTTAGGTTAAATTGCCGATTTGATATTTTGATTTTTCACTACAAAATGTAGTTATTTGAAACTGGGTAGAATGCTATTCGATTCTACATTTCATTCTCGAATTTTTGGTGTAAGAAAAAACATTGTTTGAAGTAAAAAATGTTTAGGCCTAGTCACTTTGAACTTGTCATGATTTGCAGGTTATGTAGTAAGAACGTTCAAAGTGTTATTTTGAACTAAACAATTGTGAAATTGAAATATATTTTTACATATTTATAGTTAGAACTAAATTATAAAACTTTTGTGTATTTTGAAAAAATTACAAAAATGTTTTACTATTTTTTATGTATGCATAAAGTTGTTTTTTTCCTTCCGTTACTAAACATTTTTTGCTTTCTAAGCTAATAACTTTTACAATTTCAAAAGAAACTAATTTTTAGTGGCATATTTGAATTCTTTGAAGTTTCTTCTACAAAATAGCTATGGAACACTTTTGGATTGGGGTTCATTTACTATTTTTGGCGAATTTTTAAAAATATGCTTGTAAAACGCTATGAACGGGCTTTTCAATTTTAGCTTTAACCATGCCACTTCTAGGGTTAATGCTCATGTTGTCGTCAATTTTTAATACTTTTTTCTTAAATTATTTTTTGTTTCAGGTAATTCTGAAGCTTTTTCTATAACTTCAAAAATATAAAAATATTAATCTTCTGTAATACAGGATTTGAAAACAATTATGTTTGTTGCACAGTTAAAAAGAGTTTGTTTCAGAATGTGAAACAGGTTCAACTCTTTAGTTAATCTTTTTATTTTGGAGATATTACAACCGAAATCCTCACATTTACTTTCTGTTACTTTGATAAACATTTTAATTTGTGTTTCACAGATATTTTATTGTTAGTATTATGTCTCTGGTTTCCTACGCTACCAGTCAAGGAGCTATAACTACTACTTTGGTTAAGGGAACACTTACACCTAGCTTGAATATTTATAGTTTTCCCTGTTTATTTACAGACCAGTATGCTTCCACGCTATGATTCAGCCCAGTCATCAAGCAGTTACAATACCAGTGGTAAGTTTAGTCTTTACACTTCTAACTGTGTGGTATTTCTTTTATTTATTCTTCTTTTTGACAAATTTATTGCATAGCAAGTATCACAACTATAACTATTTATAAACTAGTAGTTCTGTGAACAGTAGACCTCGCTCGTTGAAATAACAAAATGTGGTTTTGAGCTTAGGTTAAAAATAGTGTGCCAGTAAGGAAGTAAGCACAAGTTTTAGCCAGTGAAACATTATTTACAATTCCCGCAATTCTGGGATTTCTAGTTCTCGTTTTTATTTTTTTCCTTGAGCATTAACTGCTAAAGATTTTCTTTTGGAGGCATTGTGTTTTATTTAGGTTAATAATACGTAAGATAGCTAAAAATATCGCGTTATAGAGGGACAACATACAATTAAATATTTACATACTTAAATAACTCAAACTTAACAATGTATCATAAGTTAAATTAAGTTCCACATCATATTCCAATATTAGAAATAATGAAAACAAACAATGTTAAAACGTCGTGATAGTGATCTCAACCCATGCACCAACACTTCCCACGGTGTCCTACGGTCATTTTTTGTATGTCCTTTATCGCCGCAAGGTTTCATTTGTTTCATCTCATTTTGTAATTCAACTAAAGCTAAGTCAAATACTTTTATGAAATTTACAGGTATACAGTTCAATTCTTTGATTTATCTTCTACACTTTCTTATAATAATATGTCATTTTTAGGCAAATGATATATTCCTAAATTACTATTCAAAACAGGCCTAGTTTTGTTAGCAGTCTTGTAGTAGGAACATAAAAACTGGTGTTTTCAAAATAAGAAATTTGAAATTGATTAATATTTTTATACAACTCTATTTAGAACTAAATTACGAAAATATTTTACATTTATGAAAAAAATTACAATAGTTTTTACTACTTTTTATATAGGCCTAAAGTTAAACATTTTCCTTTCGTTAATGAACGTGATTGTTTCTTGAGCTAATAACGTTCTTAATTTTACTTCAATAATTTTGTTTACTGGCATATATGAATTTTTTAAACCTTTATCTACAAAAAGGGTATGGAACACTTTTGAATTGGTTTAGAATAAACGTATAAAAACATGGTTGAAATACAAAAACAGTGACGATTTTTAACAAATTAAAAGTTTACGGCCATTTTGTGAGCTTACTGTTAGAGATACGGAAAAAAATCAAGAATACAATTTTGTTTAATAGCAAAATGTTATTAGTTTTTAAATTCGACTTACGGTTAAGCCACAAACTTTCTTTGGAAAAAAGCTTATACTGAGAGAAACGGTCCGGCCGCCATTTTTATTTTATTTAAGGGGTTAAAAATGAAAAATGGAAAAAACCGTATATATACATGGCACGGCCTAGGAATAAGGAACATTCATGCAAAAAATCATCAAAATCGGTCAAGGCGTTTGGCCGTAATCGTGAGACAGACACACAGACGAAATGCTGAACGGGCGAGTTAAAACGGAGACCTCGCTTACGCTCGGTCAATTATTATTCTTATAGTACATCTTTAAAATACATAATTAAAATACAAATAGATATGGTAAAAGACTCTGGTTTGGTCATTTCACTTACATCAATAACTGTGTCACATCAGTCATTAGAAATTTTAACAATTACAAAAAAATACATTTAAAACATACATAACTAAAACAAATAACAAAATGCACCGAGAGCTCACTAAAATTTATGCAGCATAATCGTGTTGCGAAGGACACCTCTTCAGACACAGCTACCAAAATCATAGCGCAGAAATTCTCCAACCGAGCAAAATGACACAGACAAGAGCAATCGCTTAGGGCTGTATTTAAAAGAATTACATGTATCTACAGTAGAGTCCCGATATTTTGAGTTGAATGGGACCGAGAGTACCTCAGATTGTGAAAAACTCGCAATACATTAAGAGGGTAAGATAAAACTACTATTTATAGTCCTCGTATCTCCGAACAAATTAAAGTTTTATTAAATATACACTGTTTTGTATTGAACACTGAGGTAAAAAAGTAATTTTATACACAGTAAAAAATAGAAACTTACTTATTAAAGAAATCATAAATAGTTTTTTGTTTAACTACACTGCAACGTTTACGAGCTGCGATGTCACGCCAGGGGGATACGGCAGTGCTGGGAAAAGTTTGTTTCGATGTTATTTTTGTATATACAGTAGAACTTGGATAATTCAAACGTCTTTAATTCGAAATTACCGTTAATTCGAAGTTTCGGTTCGGTCCCTTGAACTTTATATGATATCAATGTAAAAAAATTATGGATAATTCGAAGTGAACTTCTTTAATTCGAAGTTTTTTTTTCAACACTAAAAATAAATCTTGTGCTGTGAAAGGGATCGCTGGTTAAATAGGTCACTAGAAAGGGGGCTGGACATAGGGGGCAGGACTTACATGTTTGTAAACGTATTGTAATTCTAGACGCGGTACCGGTTTCCAAGAATTTTGCCTTCCGAGAATTCTCTAGGTACCGATACTGTAGTTTGTCATTGATGTTCTGCCCAATCTCTGTCTGTTGTTAATTCTCGACAAAACCTTTTGTAAACAGAAGAGAACAATCATATTGTTTATTGACACTTGACTGCGCATAAATCTATCCCACTTATATGAACAACGTTACGGTTATTTTTTTTCCCCGAACATGACTTTAGTTGTACAGCCAATGGATCAGGGCATTATAGAAAATGTTAAGCATTTATACTGGTCACTTATTGTACAAACGCTCTTGACAGATTCGTTGGAAAACAAAAATTTAAAGATCGGTATCCTTCAATCAGCAAGAATGTGTCACAATGCATGGTCACATTTAATTCTATTTGTGCCTCGAATTACACGGAACCTCGGATTATCGAGACTCGAATTACCGGGACTCTACTGCAATTGTATTTCGGTAAGTTTATTTATAAGTATTGCCCTCATTTGTGGTGTTAGTTTTCTATAAAGACCTATCCTGTGCTGGTTTGCTCTATACTTGGAAGCATTTCTGGTGTTATAACCATAAATGTCTTTTTTCTAGATATGATTATACAGGGTATTTCAAAAAGTACTTTACAACTTTGAAAAATCATATTAATTTATTCAGACAACCTACAGAGGTGATTGTAGTGTCAATTTGTAGGGAACCACATCAAGTTTTTTTTACTTTAAACTAAAGATGCTCTATGTGGCTTGCGTTGGCAATCCTGCACACGTCCCATCGGTAGTCAATTTCCTTTCAAACTCGCTGTAGCATTGCAGGAGTAACTTGCTTAGCGGCGGCATAAATTGTCGCTCTAAGCTCAGGTAGAGAAGTCGGCAAAGGAGGTACATAGACGATATCCTTGATGAATCCCCATAAGGAAAAATCTGGAGGTGTCAGGTCTAGGGAACGTGGGGTCCATGCACTTGGCGTATCACGGGCAATCCATTGACCTGGAAAAGTGGTCAGTCAGAAAATCTCGGACATCAGTGAGGTGGTGCGTCATCTTGTATGAAATAAACATTGCGTTCTTTGTCATCCTCTTTGATCTGTGGTATAAAAAAATGTCGTAACAGTACACTATCCCGTTGATGGTTCTCTCATGGAAAAAAAAGAGGCCGTAAATTTTGTTCTTGCTCAATGCATAAACAACTTTAAGTTTAGGGCTATCACGAACATGTTGCAATGTTTAATGTGGATTTTCACTGCCTCAAATCCTACAGCTATGGTGTGTTAACCTTGTTACTTAAGTGAAAAGTCGACTCGTCAGAAAAGATTATGTTGTCCAAGAAATGTTCATACAGGTTTCAGAGAAGACCCATTCACTGGGCCGAGTGAGGACACTCGGCTTCCCCCTCCACAACAACTTTTGGCGCCGCTGATCACTGGGTTACCCACTCGGCGCGTCTAAACAGTTGACCAAGTGCAGTAGCCGAGTAGAGTGAAAAGTTACAGTAATTACTCTTTTTGTCAAATAAAGTTTTATATATAATATTTATATAGGTTTTGACATCTATAAACTTATCATTCTTAATGCCGACATGTATTCTTTGACATCCTCCGCCAGCAGTTCTTGCAATAGAAGCGACGGAGCTCCGTGAGTCGGTCTTCTTTGAAGCCAATCTCTAGCCCATAGTCTTTTTTTTCAACTCTTTAACCAACACTTCATCCAACTCCGCCAACAGTAAACATGACACATTCTTCAAACACTCTTTAGCAACACTTTCCGATGTTTACGCAATGCCACTTTAAAAAGTACTGCCCTACTCGTTGAGTAACTGTGTCATGTTCTCGCTCAATGTAAACCCCAAAATTGATTAAACCAACTACTAGGCCCAGTGCACTCGGCCATCTACTTGGTACGTGTAAACGAGGCTTTACCGCTCCAAACTAAAGCATTCCTAGTAAAATCCTTAATATTTCCTTACTTGGCTTACTGGGTTACCGTAGTCAACAATAATGCCAACAAATTACAGCGGGCTCGGAATTACTGCGTACGATTTATTTTTAGTTTAAAACGCGATGTCCATATAACTCTTTATTTAAAGAACTTGGTGTCTTAAAACTTAACTGAGATCTTTTCATATTTGAATTGCTCTTCACTCGGTCCTACGTACTGGAGTGCCTAGTTATTTGGCTGAAAGGTTTGTTTTTACCTCCGATATCAGTGCAAAGAGCACTAGAAGAGGTTCCACTTTGCGTGTTATACCGCTAGATAGAACCGTCATATACAATAAATCCTTCACTGTGTCCGCATGCTGCTTGTGGGACTTACTTTCAGAAGCTATTAAATCTGTTGGCAGTCGTGTCCAGTTTGCTTAAAACTTTCTTGATAAGTAAAATGGATCAAGTGTCCTTGCCTTGGGGTGTGATGGAACGGTTAGTTTTTCTGCTTTCAATACTGTTGTATGAATGGGTAGGATAATTATGCGTTTTAGTTTATCTATACTTATAAAAGTGAAATACCATTGACTCATCACAGTTTCTCCAAAACCACGAGGTCTACAAACATGAAATTTGGCACTAATACTCTTTAAAGGCTCTAGAAGCGCACTAAGAAAGGGTTTAAAAAAATTCGAAATTTTAGGGGGTTCAAAGTTACAAAATCATGATTTCTCTAAAACCATCGAACGGATTGGAATGAAATTTGGTATGTAGCTTCCTCTAGGGCCATAGATGCTCGCTAAGAAAGGGTTTAAAAAAATTTGAAATTTTAAGTTGGTTTGGGAGGGGTCAAAGTTACAAAATCATGATTTCTCTAAAACCATTGAAATGATTGGAATGACATTTGGTATGTAGCTTCCCCTAGGGCCCTAGGTGCTCGCTAAGAAAGAGTTTTTAAAAAAATCGAAATTTTAGGGAAGGTTTGGGGGGGGGGGTCAAAGTTACTAAAAATCCCCATAAGAAATACATAGTGTAATATTTATTGATATAATATATTATTTATTTGTTAATATAGCCTACATTTAACTTTGATTGGTCTATCCGTGCAAAGCCGGGTCGGGCCAGCTAGTTTAGTAATATAATGTTGTTTGTCTTGTTTTGTTAATTCTGTTTTATATGTATTATGTATGAATGCAATGTTTATATAAGTTTATAATTTTGAGTAATTTATCATTTGTGATTCAATGGTTGTTCATTTAAATAACCAGTTTGTAATGGTACCAAAATTCGATATATAAACTAAACAGAAGATACATCATATCAGGGATCATTTCATTAACCACCAATCCCTGATAGCACTAATAAAAATACTCATAGCCCATTACCTTCACATCCCATTTCAAACATTAATATAAAATCATTCACCATGTTTGTAAACCCATATAATATTAAGTTTAATTAGGACAATATAAGAACAAAATAAAAATAATTTACAAGGTTGAGAAATGAGAAGAAGAAAATTGTTAGAGGAAGGAGGAAGAAGAAGGTGATTTTGGAGAGTAAGCAGTTTTATGGCAGCAACTTGAGTAACAGTCCAGTGTGTGCACAGCTCAAACTGAATTTTAATAAGTGTTAGAATAAACTATATATAAAAGTTACCACCAGAAAACAAATATAAATTGAACAGTTTCTATATTGAGTACATAGGCCTAATTATTAAACCTACATCCAGTCAATTTGTTGAGTTTATTCCAGTTCACATCCTTCTTCACACCAGACCTCCATATTTTCCTGACATTGAAGCGTCTAAACCTAAACTATCAACTAATCGTCACCGTTTCTTCAACCATTCAGAAATTTTAATTAACCATTTATTTTAATCTTAAGTCCAAAATTGTAAACCATTTCAACCACGTCACAAGTTAGCATCAATCATCTTTCATTATCATAAACCTTGTAAAGATACCAAAAATTCGTATTTATTCTTAAAGCAGTTGGTAAATTATATCAGGGATCATATCATTAATCATCAGTCCCTGATACTCATAATCATAAAAAAAGAAAACACATAGCCCATTATATTCATATACCATTTCAAAACATTAGTAATAAGATTTCATCATGTTTATGTAAAAAAAACCCATATAGACTTAAGTGTAGGACAAAGAAAATGTAAAAGGAGAAAGAAGAAATAATAATGTTGAGGAGGAAGAAGAGGAAGATAGTTGCAAAAGAGAGGAAGAAGAAGGTAATCAATTGTAGAAGGGTTTGTTACTAGCTTTGTGGGAGAGCAGTTGAGTTTATGGCAGACATTTTTTTAAAACATACAACATACATCTGCTAAATTGAAACAAGAAGAAATAGTATCAAATACAGTATAGGTCTATAAAAAATTAAAAATCGAATTTAAAAAAATATAATATCCACCAAGACATTTGGGTGAGTCAACTAAATTAGTAATCACAAAACATCAGATCTGCAGACTTCTATTACAAAATTCATACCTATTCAAAATTACCAATCAAATAGCATCACTAACTTCCTCAATAAAAAAAAAATCAACCAAGGAAAATCTTATCTTTAAGCAGAAAGTATTAATATAAATTCAAAATTGTAATCATCATTAAATCATCTCATACTAATCAATCACCCTTTCATTAGGCTAAGTAAAGAAATTGTTATTAGTAGTTAAGAGTTTTGTTAAATTGTTATGTAGGCTATTATAAAAGTTTGTGTTACAACTACTGTGATTTATAACCGCTAGCAAGCCGGCAAAAAGACTTATAAACATTGTTAAAGCCCGAGATAATATCCATATGTACGCAATTTGTATCATTAATTAAGTAAATCATTTTCATTGTACCTCTATTTATTGATAAATCGAAGTCACAAATCAAGAAATTCTTATAAGATTAATATTGAAATATAACAACTCT
>JAGFPH010023867.1:0-11688 GCA_018207615.1 Philaenus spumarius
CATAATAATGTAACTGTAGCTACAAATAATTCGATCACTCAGCTGAAACGCTGACGTCATATCGTGACACGTAACTTGTACTTGCACATAATAATGTAACTGTAGCTACAAATAATTCGATCACTCAGCTGAAACGCTGACGTGAGTTGAGCGAATTTCCAAAATTAAGTTTATATGTTTTATTGCTTCAACCGACTATTTATTAAATTGGTCTAATGACAAAGGCGCTGAATGGCTGCCTACGTGTACAAAATATGTTAGTAGAATTTGTTTGAACCTCCGTCTCCAGTCCCAGCTCACGAACCTCGATCTTGTGGCCAGGGATTATGGAGTGCGCTCCGCGAGTTTGCACCTCGACCATGGGGCCTCGGGCCAGAAGCTGCCACTACGGTAAAACCCCCCACGTGGATTTGAAATCGGTACTTTTATGGTAATTTACGTTTTGATCGATTTTGGGGGAAACAGATCGGTTGAAAAAATAAAATGTGCATAATAATCTCCTATATTTATTGTTTTAGATAAAAACCAAATAAGTTGTATTCTAGTAAGAAAAATCTCAGAAAAATGTTACTTCCTGTCAAAAAACGTGCTTTCGTTTGTTGAATCTTTTGGCTAACGAACTTGTCGAGCGACTTGGAAGACCAACGAGTGTAAAAATTTAACGTACGAACACAGACATACACCCCCCCCCTCCCCCAAACACACAAACACACACACACACACACATATATATATTTATAATTTTTAATGACACCTCAAAACGTGTTCTGGGGACCATGATTGGTGCTCATTTACCACTCCTGACTTTAGGTCTCACCATAAGAGTCACTGCAATTTTCCTATCGAAATTTGCTAAGAACGCTAATTAAAAAATGTAGATTAAAGGTTAAACGTCAATATTTACAAAAATAATAGGGGTAATGTTTTGGATTTTTTGGCATATATATATATCAGTATCCAGATGTTTTGATATATCGGGAGCAATATATCGATAAGTTGTTGCCATAGCCAGTAATAAACAATAATTTTAAAAAAATTTGGAAGTAAGCTGGACCCGGTATCAAAAATATCTATTTACAAGAGTGCACGTGTTCAATTTGTATCAGAGGTGGTTATTATAGCATTTTGACAGCTAAAACTGACAGCACTTTAGAGACATTGCGGTATTAAACAACTTTAATAAGTTTATTAGCAAATTTCCGTAGGAAAGAAAAACCAGTCACTCTTATGGTGGGACCTAAGGTCGGGAGTAGTAAATGACTACCAATCATGGTCCCCAGAACACGTTTTGGTGTGTCATTAAAAATGTGATATATTATGAGTGTCTGTGTATATACGGAGTGAGGCAAAAGTCTGGAAACCTGTTCGTAATTTATCAGTTGATTAATATGGCAGCTTAAAACTTTCAGAAATTGTTATGGGTCAATAAATCTAACTTTTGGTTATAAAAATTAAAATTTACCCCTTTTGTAGGGGTTGCAAGGGGTTTCAACTCAAACATTTTAAATAGCAACCCCTATCATGTGGTACATCATTTTAATCCTCTCGTTATTACGAGAAAAATATTGTAAAAATATCTCTTTATGAAGATCCAGTCCGAAATGGTGGCTGGTCAAAGTTCAATTTTTACTGGTATTCTTAATTTTTAAGCGTTTAGTTTTCAGCAATGAACAGTTAAACAACTACATTTATTTGCCATAAAAAAAATACACCACAAAATACAGAAACTACAGCAATGAATTTTTATTTCTTACAACATTTTTCATTTTCAACTGATAAAACTGAAATTCTTGATTACAAGTAGGCTAAATGAAAATTTAAATGTTTCATTGGATATTGTGAACATATCAGCTGATAATTCAGATGTATTTTTATGTTTTTTTGTTTTTTTTTTAAGGCAAATAAATGTAGTTGTTTAACTGTTCATTGCTGAAAACTTAACGCTTAAAAATTAAGAATACCAGTAAAAATTGAACTTTGACCAGCCACCATTTCGGACTGGATCTTCATAAACAGATATTTTTACACCATTTTTCTCGTCATAATGAGGGGATTAAAATGATGTGTCACATGATGGGGGTTGCTATTTAAAATGTTTGAGTTGCCACCCCTTGCAACCCCTACAAAAGGGATAAATTTTCATTTTTATAATCAAAAGTTAGATTTATTGACCCATAACAATTTCTGAAAGTTTTAAGCTGCCATATTAATCAACTGATAAACTACGAACATGTTTTCAGACTTTTGCCTCACTCATGTATATGTATAATATATGTCTTCGCACTCTAATGGCCGCATTTTAAGTCCTATTTGGTCTAAATTTGGTACACACGTTGATTGTCTAAGTCGCTCGGACGAGTTCGTTAGCCAAAACATCCAACAACCGGAATTTTGTTTTTCGACCAGAAGTACATTTTTTATAGATGCTTCGTACTAGATTGAAACTTTTTAGGTAGGGTTTTCTCTAAAAAATATAAATATAGAATATTATTCTGCACATTTTGTTTTTTTACACGACCTTATAGCTCTCTTGGATCCCCAAAATCTGTCAAAACGTAAAATACGATAAAAGTACCCGGTTCAAATCTACGTGGGGGATTTGGGCGTGGGAGCATCTTCTGATCCAAGGCCGACGACCGAGTTTGTACGAAGCGAAGCAGTCCTCAACACGAGGCCGCAAGGTCGACAACTAAGGCGAGTTTTTCTGTAGCGAGTGGAACGAAGCACCGCGTGCTTCAGTTGGAGGATTAGGTGAAAACGAATTCTACTAATATATTTCGTACACACAGACAGTGCCTTCTTGAGTAGTCTAATTTTCCAAATTGTTGGTTGAAACCCTAAAACATATAAATTCAATTTTTTAAATTCGCTAAACTTACGTCAGTGGTTCAGGTGCGTGATCGAATTATTTATTACGTTTGTGAACACCATTTTCGTGAGCATTTTTACGTTTCCACGAGGTTCCTCAAACAAAATTTTCGCAGTTACTTGTATACAGGCTATGTTGGAATTAACGCTGCATTTCTGATTAATTTTTGCTACAAGAAGCAATCAGCGGTGTCAGTATTTAGTTCAACTTCTAGATTAGAAGGATACATTTAGTCAGCGTCACAGGTCGAATACAAAATATAACAGGCGAATGCCTGGTGGAAAATAAAAGAACTGTAATGCCTCTGTTTCTCTAAGAAAATAATAAATATTTAACTACAGAATTAAAGTGTGCAGTATAACGCTATTGAAACAATTTTTTTTTTATTTCCTAAAATAACCCGCACTATTCTAAAATCGCTGCTCCTGTGTAAATCCGCTAAACCTAGTCAAGCTCTAACAAAGCCGATGTGTCGCTATAACGCCCCAGCTTTGACCGTCATTCATTAGTTTAGTTTTCTTTGTGAGTCGTTGTCAACCTGTCAATAACAAATTTCACTGCACAGGCTGTCCAATGGTTAGAGAAAAGAGGGTTACATGTAAAATATCATTCGGGTAATGTACAGTTTAATGTATCAACATATTTAGGCTACATGTACACAAAGGCTATTCATATAATTTAATCCCTACGTCTGCTCTTCACATTATCTTTCTTTTTCTTTGCATTACGGCTGTTTCGGCTTTTGTTCAGCCATGGTCACGTGCGTTTTTCAGTAATTTCTATTTCGTCACAGTGTTTTTTAAATAACACATTTCGGACATATAGTTTTCACTTTGACTAACCCCTTGGCGGTTTGTTAGGAATATAATTTCGTACATTTAGTGCACACAAACTGCTGTTAACGTATTATTCCTACACAGCATATTGTCAGGTTTTATTAGCGGATTTCCATAGGAAAGATGGAATATTGCATTGACTCTTATGGTAAGACCTAAGTCTGGGAGTGTCAATGATCACCGATCGTGGTCTCCAGAACCGGTTTTGGGGTGTTATTAACAATTTTATATATATAGTACCTAGACCTATATGTGTTTGCACGCTAACGGCCGCATTTTACGTCCAATTTGGTACACACGTTGATTTTAAGTCGCTCGGACCATGGAGTAAATAGATACGGTGTGCTACCGCGCATGTGGCCGTGACGTCACCTTTTAAAAACTAGCCGCTGCGTCCGGCCGGTTCTTGTTCAATTGTAAGCGTTTGTACAAACTGCGATTACACTAACTTTCGCTCATTTAAAAATTATGAATTTGGTATCGTTTTAAAGCTTATTAAACGTAGTTTATAACTATGTAAATTATATATTGAAATTTAGAAAATAACCAACCTTTAACCCTATTTGAATTTAGACGAATATTTCTATTTATTAAACGTAGTTTATAACGATGTAAATTACTGTATATATTGAAATTTAGAAAATAGTCAACCTTTAACCCTATTTGAATTTAGACGAATATTTCTAATAACATGCAAATTATGTGTCGTGGAAAAGTTTTTTACTATTTATTTCGCGTCATTTTCGAAATCTAAAGAGCATAAAATTAAGGTAATTTGGCATGAAAATCTTTTTCATACGAGTCATAGAAAAAAAAACTACAAGCCTTTAGTTTCAAACCATAGTTACGCGCGAGCATTACAAACAAAACTGGGAGTTCTATGTTTGGAAAGGTGAAAAGTGCAATTAGTAGCATTGGTCTTTTGTATTTCGAAAATGAATATGCAACAAATTATTAATTATAATTAACTCGTGGAATAATATTATTAATATATTATCTGTTACGTCTAATACAATAAACCAAATTTAAGTTACCAAATCTGTTTGGAAATTATTGCGTTCTTAAATAAAAAGTTTGAAATAAATGGTAAAAGGTATTAAAAATAATATTAATTTTTATGTCCCAATTAATTTAGAACTTAGTATAATATGAATAGTATAATATGAAAACGAATACGTTCAATATACGAGTAAATGTAAGTATCCACATAAGCTCTAGATAATGTAATGTATATTTAACCAAATATAGCTAAATTTATTACACTCCTTTTACTATTATCCCAATTAAAAATTGCTTCAGACCTGAGTATTCTGCGTTTACTTACCGTGCTGGGTGTTAATAATAGCATCGTTCCGATTGCAGGCACATTCCATAGATTGCATAAACCCTCTTGCTTAGGAAACCTAAAGAATCTTATCTTTCTATAACCAACAATTGAACTTCGATCTAAACAAACACTAACTGAGCAGCCTGGCATGTTGCCTAACTACTACTTTGCGACTGAGTTTATTTATAAGAAAACCAAATGAAAAACAAAAACGATCATCAGAGCTCGGCAGTCGAAATCGGAATCAATAAGCGGAGTTCTGTAGTGAGCGAGAAACTTGTCAATACTCACTTTGCAATACTGCCTAAACCGTTTGTCGCACAAAAACAGAAATGTTATTCATTATTTTTAAATACAGTGGTAATATAAAGAATTGTAATTTCTTCAAAATAAAAAGTTCCACCACAGGTCATAAATTTCAATACATGGTTTTTAGATGACAAAGTTTAATTTCATTTTTTAAATAGTAAATTTCAGATTTTTATCGTTAAACTCATACTGTTCGAAAGACGTTTCATACAGAAACCAAAAATATACAATGTGTATACAATTTATTAATGCGTTTATAGGCTGCAATTTTAATTCGAGCCGTGACGTCATCTGGTGAAATGCGCAGACCCGTTCAAAACTCGTCTCTCTGAGTAGCACATGGCTTGGACGAGTTCGTTAGCTAAACACATTTTTTAGTTCGGAAGTAACATTTTTTTGAGATTTTTCGTACTAAAATGAAATTTTTTGGCTTTTATATATAAAAAAAAATAAATAGGATATTATTCTGCACATGTTTTTTTTACACTTCCTTATAATTCATTTGGTTCCTAAAAAAATATATCAAATCGAAAAGCACTATAAAAACACCACATTAAGTATTTACCACGTGGAGGATTTTACCGAGTGCAAACTCGTAAAGTCAGTTTTTTCCACTGCGATTACTCAGAACTACTAGCCCATAGGCTGTTTACGCATCGTAACTTCGAGTATATTGTACATGGGTTTTAACGGTTTTTATTTGGCCATTTGAATACTTTTAGTATAATTTGAATAAATTAACAGTTCATTTGAATAAGTCCAAAATATAACTTAAATCATTGTATTATTTTTTAATAGTATTAAAATTTCTGTTATAAATATTTCGTCACCTCTTTTCACGTGATTTACTATATACATAGAAAGTGACTCGTGATATAGATAAGATTGTTGAATTTTCTTTGTTGGATTCATTATTACAGAAAGTCGGTAAGTACATTGACAATTACAAATATATTTATTATTATTTGAGGATTTTTTCATAACTTTTTATAAATGGAAAATTTATAACCTTTGATTACGCATTTTTAAATCTGATAGACAGAAAGGAAATCATATTATTTAGTTTTAAATGAACACTTTTTAAGATAATTAACAATTAATTTTTAAAATTTCTACAATTTCTTATAAACTTTAGGAAATTTAAAACCTTATTACATTTTTTTAGTCAAAGCTAAAGACTTTACTCTATCTTAAATTGAACAAATGGTATATGGTCAATTTTCATATTGATTATTTATAATTTGATATAATTAGATTATATACACGCTTAAAATGGAATAAAAATATGTAATGTATAATGTGAGAAAATATATTAAATATAATGTTCTGCAGATTTACTGATAACTGAAAATATACTTAAATTACTTACAATTTTTAGGAGTTAAGAATAATTTGTTATTTGAATAATTAGTTATGCAAATTCAAAATAAGATATAATATTTTTTGACAATATATTGACTTGTGTAATTTGTTGACCCTTATTCTCCTTTAATATTAATACTGATAAAAATATAAATCGGTCATAGAAGTTATGGTCCAACGTGTGGTCTTAAGCACACCCAATTTTTTGTAATTTTAGTTTGTAGGTGGCCTATTGTTTGTATATCAATCTGTGTTTTTTTTTAGTGTTTATGTTTTTCCAAATTCATTGTGCGTTATTAGGTTAGTTTAGACCTAACATTGGTATTTTTACAATGTTATTTTTACCATAACAGAATCATATTGAATAAAAAAAAAATTTTTTGAGAAAAAAAGGAAACTGATTAGGGGTGAAAAACATGAACACTTTATGTACACTTTTACTTTTAAAAAACACAAAGAGTAATTCTGTATCGATCCAAACGTTTAAGGGACCAGTCTCGTTCATTTCCGGAAGTGAGTAGCCGGAGGTGTTTGATTGTGGTACTGCATTCATTACTCGTTCATTTAGCATCATATTTAATAATTAAATCGGCTAAAATATGATTATTAGCGAATTTCCATAGGAAAAATGAGCTATTGCAGTGACTCTTATGGTGATACATAAGTCCGGGAGTGGTCTATGAGCACCGATCATGGTCCCCAGAACACGTTTTGGGGTGTCATTAAAAATTGTGTATATGTACATATATGTGTGTTCGCACTCTATCGGCCGCAGTTTACGTCCTATTTTATCCCAATTTGGTACACACGTTGGTTTTCTAAGTGGCTCGAAGGAGTTCGTTAGCTAACAAAATCCAAAAACCTGATGCACTTTCTTGACTGGAAGTTACAATATTTTGAGAGTTTTCGTACTAGAATGGAATTTATTTGGGGTTTTATACAAAATAAATAAAGGATATTGTTGTGCACATTTTGTTTTTTACACGATCTTATAGCCCGTCTGGTTCCCTCATAATTTATCAAAACGTAAAATACTATAAAAGTAACCGTTTAAAATCCACGTAGTCGCGAGTTTGGTTGCGGCGATCGAAGCTAAGCAGTCCATAATCTGACGCCGCAAGATCGAGGTGCAAGCGATGGGAACGAAGCAAAAAGTGAGCCTGGGCTAAAGGCTGAGTTGCTTATAGATTCCCAAATAGTTGTTTGAAACTCTAAAACATATAAAAGTAATTTCGAAATTCGCTCAACTCACGTCAGCGGTTCAGCTGTGTGGTCGAATCCTTTGTATTTTCTACATCTTAGGTCTGAAAATTAAAGTTACCCATATACAAAATGGGCCTACATATTTATTAGAGGTAATTTTCGTAAGTGGCGTGAAAGGAAAACATTAGTTAGTTGTTTTTGCCAATAGATTTCAAATGTAGCAATTCGAAATAAATATTTTAATAAAAGTGTCTTCGGGTCCTTGAAAGACTGGGATAGTTCATGAGCTTTTGTCAGATGGTATATAAAATCTACTACAAAGTGAGGTCGTAACTTCTTTAAAAATAGTGAGGCCGAATAGCAAGTTTTCCTTTGTCTATTTTACGACTAAATTTCTATACTTTAGATAACCAAACTACTCGACACCCACAAAACCATGATCGATTCTATAAACGACCGCCTCAACGACGTAGATCACGACGACACCTGACTCCATTTTAAGTTAAGTCGGCAAACGTTTCACGCTCCGTTGTCCGTCAACTTGAAGGAATTTGATCAAATGTATTATGCAAAAGTTCTTTTATAAAAGTTCCAACTCTTGCAATTGTGTTCGCGCAGAATGACAGATGGATCCGTATTTACACTCGTTTGGTATTTGCAGTTCGTTAAGTCGCCGCTAGGAGGCGTTAGAAGTTGGGACGATGTCTTAATCTTCATTACGCGATGTCACTTTCAATCAAAGTGTGTACAAAGTAAAGACGCGAGTTTCACCTCATCATCATTAATAATAACATAATTTTATTTCTGCCACTTGAGAGTCAGTTCGTCTTAAAACTAGGCAACGGAGAAGATAACGTATACAGTAGGCTATTATGTAATACTATATAAACTACTATTTTATTGCAGTAACTCTTATGGTGAGATCTAAGGTCGGGAATGGTAAACGAGCACCGACCATTGTCCCCAGAACATGTTTTGGGGTGTCATAAAAATATTTATAATATGTGTTCGCACTCTGACGGACGAGTTCGATAGCAAAAAATCCAACAACCGGAAGTAACAACGTTTTGAGATTTTTCGTACTAGAATGAAACTTGTTTGGGTTTTATTTAAAACAATAAATACGAGTACAGTGGCGTAACATTCTTCGGCCGGGCCCCCCGCAAAAAAATGTATAGGGCCCCAGTTTATTGAACATAATTTTTTATCACAAACACCATGTGCTGTCTTTATTTGGACAAATGAAATAACCTGTTTTGCTGAAGGAAGCCTTTACACTCAGAATTTAAATCTATACATGTAAAATAAAATTTAGAGAGGTAAGATGATATGTTAGTATTGTATCTAACTAAATTTAAATTTGTCGTCAGAAGTCGATTCTTTTATTCGTTATAAAATAAAATCTGCGCCACTGTAACTGTACTTAGTTTCAAAAGTTGTATTGATACATTGAGAAATACAAATCTAGTAAAGTAAAAATAAACAAACGTAGATGAAATAAAATAGAAATTAAAAACAACACAGAACACACATGTACGAGATTGGCGAATCGCCTTGTCACGGAAGCAAAATACATAAATAATAAAGTGCAACTTACATATAGTGTTTTGATCGTTTGATTGTAAAGAATAATTTATATTGTCTTTTTAGTAGGTTTTGCAAACAGTCTCTCTTATCTTCTCGCTTTTTTTTTTTTTTTTTTTTTTTTTTCAAACAATCTGTTTTTTTTTTTCTCTTTTTTTTTTTTTTTTTTTTTTTATGCAAACACTTCGATTATTTCATTCAAATCCATATTTCTACCTCTTTTATTTTCAATACCCAATAATTTGGGGCCACTCAGTCACTCTCTTGGGTCATTGTGCTCTTTAAATAATTTTTAATTAGCTTTAATTTTAAAAATGAGCGCTCCGCACTCGCCACAGTTACTGGTATAGTCGAGAAGAGAAGTAAAGCAGCGCACAAGTCTGGGAAGTTAGATGCAATCGAGTAGTTTTTCAAAAAGAGGATACCTGCTAACTGTCGTATTGATGTCATTTTTTCAATATCTGATTTCAGTGCCATCCTAAAAGAGTTGATTTGAAAACTAAGGTCGACATTCGAATCCTCTTCCTATTATTTGACCAGGGATTTCACTTTATTAGACGATTCAACATCGGTTATCTTCAATAAAAATGTTATGGAAAGAACTGAGAAAAGGCTACTGATTTCTGTCATAGCTTTGAACCTAATTGTTGACTGGGAAATCACTGTGTTCAGAGTCGCATAAAAAACAGACACTTTGAAATATTTTTGCAATCTGTAAACCTCTCGTCATGACAAAGTTCATCAAACTGCTTCTTCACTTTCTTATTTATTTTCTCCTGTAACTGGTTACTGACTCCCCGTGCATTTGCAGAGTTGTTCGTGGCTTCAAAATTCTTTCTAACGTCAGTTAGCTTTTTTGACACTCTCTCTAGATGTGTAACTTCTCAAATAAATCATAGTCTTCGTTTGGCAGGAGTTTCGATGCTACATTTATTGTTTCAAGAATTTTCATCTGCACTACGATTTGAAAAATAAATGAAAAGCTTTCAAGTTGTTTTTTAGGCCCATTGCTTCGGCTCTTTCTGTAGGCTTTTCGGACATCAGAATTATGTTTGAAAGAGCTTTCATGACATCCATATAAGAATATCTTAGTTCTTTAAAAAAATCTGTTCTAGAAGTCCATCTCGTTGGACAATGTTTCTTCAAAGTTATTGCAGATGAAGTAAGGAGATCCCACTTTTTATTGCTTAAATTCATTTAAAGTAAATTCCGCCAGAATTCCACCATGATGTTTACACCTTTTCCTGTCATCTTTGTTTACATGTTATCTTTATATGTCATAACGTTTAATGTCTTACAGTTGCAATTTTTATTTACATTGTTTTTTTAGTTTATTTAGTATAAAATATTAGATCTTTAACGTTACTTATAAAAAAAAAAAACCGTAAGCAGCACTGCCGCATTACTATAGCCGAATTTTCTTATCAAGGAATAACTAGTATTATATATTGAGAGATTCCTATGCATTTTGTTCCTTGTTGCGGAAATAATTGTTCCAAATATTTCTTTGCACAGGATTATAGTAAATTTAATTGTCTTTCGAATGATATAGCTCACAAATTGTACTTGAGTTTATCAGTGGGAGAAATTGCGTAATTTACCTTACATTGATAATACAAAAAAACATTTATCAGGAGCTTCCTATCAATTTTGTTCTTTGTTCCGGGGACTGTACCTGAATTACCTTTGCACAGGATTGTATTAAATTTAATTACCCCTCGAACGATATAGCTCAAAAACTGCACACGGGCTTATGAGTAGGAGAAATTGTGCAAAAATCTTACACTAATAGTGACAAAATCATTTGTTTGGAGCTTCGAATCAATTTTGTTCTTTGTTCCGGCGACTGTACCTGAATTACCTTTTCACAGGATTGTAATAAATTTAATTACCTTTCGAACGATATAGCTCTAAAATTGCACAAGGGCTCATGAGTGGTAGAAATTCTGCAAAAACCTGACATGGATAATTAAAAATCATTTATCGGGAGTTTCCTATCAATTTTGTTCTTTGTTGCGGGGACTGTACCTGAATTACTTTTGCACATTAGTGTAGTAAATTTAATTACCTTTCGAACGATATAGCTAAAAAGTGCACACTGGCTTATGAGTGCGAGAAATTGTGCAAAAACCTGACATGGATAATTAAAATATCATTTATCGGGAGTTTAATATCAATTTTGTTCCTTGTTCCGGGGA
>JAGFPH010023869.1:0-11688 GCA_018207615.1 Philaenus spumarius
CCTTTATTATAATAACATTAAACGTATGGAAACAATAAATAAAAAAACGAACTAATAAATGGCAATTGAAAAATTAAAATAATGTGTGTATGTTGCCGTTAAGGCTGGTAAAAGAACTGAAAAAAAGGCGTCATGAACTTCGTTCCTGACGGGGGTTCAGCGACTGCACACATTTACTTTTTTATTTTGATACCCTATATCACTTTTCAAAATTAGATCACATTTTTAAACATCCTATTTATGTAATCCAAAATTTTTAGGCTCGAAACCACATTATTACTATCCCCCCCCCCTAAATTATCAATTATAATGAATATACAACACTCCTATAACACCATACTTTTTAATTTACCCGTTGTCATGAACCATTTATTAAATCCTAAATATAGTATCTTAGTACAAAAACTAAGGTTTCTAAGTTCCAAAAGTGTTTAAACAGATAAATCATATAAAAGAAACTGTAGAAACTGAGATAATGCCTTGACATACACATATCATAATTGCAAAAATTGTATGACCTTCATCTACTAACTTGTAGAAACAAATCTACATAAGTAGCAAGTATTTTATGTAGACTATTATTTGATTAATCATTCATCGTAAATTAATAACTACATTCCACAGGCACTATAACTCTATAGGAAGTAGTTTTTTACCACACGTGAATAAAATATATAATCTTACGTATGTCTTTGCGGCGTGCATTGAGGCGACTAAATGTTACACTATTCAATTGCGCTGGCTATCATTTTGACACATAAGGCCTTAAGCCCAGTCAAAAAATGTTACATCGGAACTTACATTAAATGGAGCATTAATGATTTTTGGAGAGGTGTTTCGGACCATTACTGGGACTACAAATCCAGATTTGCAACCCTCAAAAACTTGTGTTCACAGAATGTTGGTCGAAAAACTGTGATTTTTTCGAACTTTTTTCGGTTTTTGTAAAATATCTCCCAAACTATGTGTTTTGTGGAAAAATGTGTTCTTAGTTTTTTAAAGGTATATTAAATGTTCTACAAAATTAGATCGTTTTTGTAAATTAAATAGTTACAGAGATACGACTTTTCAAAGATTGACCTTTTTCCAGAAAGTTAAAATTCTAAGGTTTCTATATGTTTCTAGATGGATATACATATATATATCCGGTGCAAAATGACACATCCTACAAAAAAGTCAAGAATATGGAAGTTATAGGGAATTCAATAAGCTTTAATATGAGCTAAGGATGGTCCTTGTAGCTCAGATAGTCTTGTCGGAAATGACAAAAAACAAAAAGATGGAAAAATGCTGTTTTTAGTTGAAAGTTTTACTACACCATCATCTTAATTAATGGGTTTTTTCATAACATGATAGCGGAAAATGTTGTATAAACAAGTTGAGAAATTTTACTGTGGTAAATCTCCCACGTATTTTTGAAGCGGGTATGTTTATGGTATTTTTAGTTTAGTTCGATTTTGGGGGAACCAGACGAAGGTCGTGTAAAAAACTAAATGTGCATCTAGAGTACTCCCTCTATGCTGCAATCTGGGTACTTCACTAAAACCGTAGAAAATAGTTAGAGGCACGCAAGTTGAAGACTCCACCGAAGAACCTTTCACAGTAACAGAAAGTACTTGGAGGCATGCAAGCTGGAAGAATCCGTCGTTTACGGACGGTTAGCACATTCCATATTGCAATACAAATTTACACATTTCACTTGTCAGTTATTATATCTAATCAAACACCAGAGAGTCCTTCTTTCAGTCAACGTACTTTATTAATTTTAATAATTATTACCGCCCACTGGAAGATCAATTTAAAACCATCTGCACACGCTCAGAGGAATGTTCAAACAATTAATTAAAGCGGAATAATTACGTTATGAATGTTTGAATATTTATAGAACAGGGAAATTATCTAGCGTAAAAACACTTCTTGACTTCTATTAAGTAATTACAGAATAGGAGAAAGGAAATCTCAGTTTTACATAACGGTGATTCGATCAAACGTTTTAATAACACTAAGCTGGCTTCATAGTACTTGTGTTTGCAGAAAAAAACATATTATAATGTGTATGGTCTTTCTTCTTCTTATATCAGCCAAATACGAAATAATTCGATCACACAGCTGAACCGCTGGCGTTTATGGTTTCAACAATTTGGGAAGTTAGTTCACTCACGAATTCGCGAACCCGGCCGTCACCCTCGCATCAGAAGCTGCCCGACATACGATATTTAACTTTTTTTACATTTTGTAAACGTGTATATGTATAAACGAGTTTTTTGTGTATTGTTACTTGTGGACTGTATTCACCACTATTTTAAATATCAAAGAGCTCCGTATAGAACGACTCCTTACTAAACAAAATTAAACCTTATATAATATATAATATTATGATCTGATGATGGAAACTGCAGTAATCACTAAAATCAAAAGTACGGGGAAAGGGTAATATAAATTTATTTATGCTAATCTGTAGGCTACAATGTTAAAATTGTAATGATATGAAATAATAGCTCCATGGTTTAAGTTTTGTGATTTCTGCGACACTGAATTTCGGTACTCCCGAAGATAGCCAACACGTTGAGCTCTTATATCTTACCTAAAAGCCGAAATAAAAATGTATGTTCCAGCCTCTGCCCTACACTGTATATGTAGAGCACTTGTTATAAGTGTTGCGTTGTAGTTTGTTTTGGGTTTGATTGTAATTTTGTATCAACGTGCATTTATAATTAGTCGTAGTCTACTTTATGATACGTTAGCTAATTCGTAACACAATCTATATATTATATAAAATCCAAATACCACTCACTCACTCAATACTCATCACGAAATCTCAAAAACCACCGAACGGATTGCAATGAAATTTGGTATGTAGCTTCCCCTAGGGCCGTGGGTGCTCGCTAAGAAAGGTTTTAAAAAATTCGAAATCTTAGGGGGGCTTTGGGGGGTCAAAGTTACTAAAACACGATTTCTGCAAAACTATTAAACGGATTAGAATGCAATTTGGTATGTAGCTTCCACTAGGGCCATAGGTGCTCGCTGAGAAAGGTTTTAAAAAAATTCTAAATTTTAGGGGGTTTGGGAGGGTCAAAGTTACTAAATCACGATTTCTCTAAAACTACCGAACGGATTGGAATGAAATTTGGTATGTAGCTTCCTCTAGGGCCCTAGGTGCTCGCTAAGAAAGGTTTTAAAAAAAATTCGAAAATTTAGGGAGGGTTTGAGGGGGTTAAAGTTACTAAAAATCCCTATAAGAAATACATAGTGTAATATATTTATTGATATTTTGTTTGCTTGTTAACATTCATTTAAATTTGATTTATCTATCCGTACAAAGCCGGATCGGGCCAGCTAGTTGTTTTAATAAACCAGACAAGTGAGTTTGACAAGTGAAACGTAAATAAATGATGAATGATCTTATAAAGGCTGTTTAGTCGTAACCTAATATGAGTACGATTGTATTTATTATTTTTCCCAACACTACTACGCAAACTTCCATAATTATTAACTGAAAACAGTTGATTCCCGTACTTCATTATTTGCGCACTGTTCTTTGCGCACGCTACAATGAAACAGTGTCCAAACAGCTGTTCAAAACAATGCAAAGTGTTACAAGTTTGTCATAACCTGAATGTTTCTGGATTTGTTAATTATTCAACAAGTATCTCACACAAATTCTCGTACAAGTGTTAACGTAACTTTATGAGCGATAGGCCTATTTTTGAGTTTTAATTAAATTTTTGACAAGAAAAGAAATTGAAGAAATGGATTACTCTGATAGCGATAGTTTAAACAATAACACACCACCTGAAATTTATGATATCGCTATTCTGTACAACAATCGTTAATAAGGAAGAAAATTAAATATGTAACGTACAGGACTATATTACTAAGCCTAGGCCTACATCTAATCATTAAATTGTAGTTATTATATGTTATTAAAGTTACATTTTAAAATCCTAGTCTTCATTACTTTTCCTCACTATGTCTATATGTCACTTTGCAATACAAGTAGTTGATGAGTTAAAATCCAAAATTGATCAAAAATCCAAGTAAACTAAAGTGTTGTGTATACTACGAGCGCAGTCAATGGCGTCCTCGAAAGATGGCAGTACTCAGCTTCGCTTCGTACGGCCACTTCTCTTTCTCGTGCGGCAATGACCTACTTTGCGCTCTTCTTGTGCACAAATAGCTATTTGCAAACGATCTTTTTCTTAGTGGATTTAATCACATTGTTAGTCTTAATTTTTACTTTTCCACCGAATATCAACAATTTTATTATTATGTTATTAAATATATATACAGGGTGTCAATTAAGTCTGGGACTGGTTTAATATTTCGTATATAAGGAAAATTTGAAGAAAGATGTGATTGAGGAACCTACTCTATGTAAAAATACTATTTTATTAAGATATCAAAAAATTTATCTGCCATCATGGATCCGCCATTTTGAATTTAACTTTGTTTTTTATTAAATAGGAAGGTGGTCATGTGATACACCATTTCGATGTAGAATTTCAAGAAAAAACTAACGGTGAAATTTTCAAATCCATATTTTCAACCGATTAAAATTGGCTGCCAAAAACAACGAAATCGTGTTTTCCGATTTTGCCCATTTTGATGTACAATACTATTTTTGTTTTAATATTTATTATTATTCTTTTTGATTCAGAATTAAATGAGCTTTCAAACGATATGCCACACAACGATATTTGGGAGAATTTAAAATTTGTGAGTTACAGCCATTTTGATTTTTTCAAAATTGATTTCGAGTAGTTCAACCAAATATCATTGTGTTGTATATCTTTTAATAGCTTATTTAGTTCTGAATGCAAAAAGAATAATAATTAATATTAAAACAAAAATAGTACATCAAAATGTAATGAAAATCGGAAAACACGATTTCGTTGTTTTTTGGCAGCTAATTTTAATCGGTTGAAAATATGGATTTACAAATTTTACCGTTGGTTTTTTCTTGAAATTCTACATCGAAATGAGGTATCACATGACCACCTTCCTATTTAAAAAAACAAAGTTACATTAAAATGGCGGATCCAAGATGGCGGAAATTTTTTTTATATCGTAATAAAATAGTGTTTTTACATAGAGTATGTTCCTCAATCACATCTACCTTCAAATTGTCCTTTTATACGAAATATTAAACCGTACCCAGACTTAATTGACACCCTGTATATATATAATCCAAATACCACTCACTGACTCACTCATCACGAATTCTCAAAGACCACCGAACGGATTGGAATGAAATTTGTTATGTAGCTTCCTCTAGGGCCCTAGGTACTCGCTAGGAAAGGGTTTCAAAAAATTCAAAATTTTAGGGGGTTTGGTAGGGTCATAGTTACTAAAACTAATACCGAACGGATTCAATGAAATTTGGTATGTAGCTTCATCTAGGGCCCTAGGTGCTGGTTAAGAAATGGTTTCAAAAAATTCGAAATTTGGGGGTCAAAGTTACTAAAAATCCCCGTAAGAAATACATAGTATAATATATTTATTGATATATTTTTTTGTTAATATACATTTAACTTTGATTTGTCTATCTGTGCAAAGCCGGATCGGGCCAGTTAGTTATTTATAGACCTACAATCGGCACGGTAGGTAGAAAGGCAAATGAAGGTAAAAACAAAGAGATATCTATACTTTCTCTAGCCATTCTAAAAAAAAAACGCCATATTGTATAAATTAGTTGATTCACTTCCATTCATTCGTGTACTTCAATTTACGCAATTTAATGAAAACAACTTTACATGCACAACATGACATAAAAAATGCATTAGTAAAACTTAAAAACCACTAACACGATAATAATAAATATCAAACAACTCGGTATTCATTAAACCGAGCCGTTCCTAGCCTAAATCGGCTATAAAACATCTAATCACCGCAGTCAGCTGTTCCCAAGGTCGTCATTAACCGCAGCCTGTTCGATTGCTTTTATCCTGATTTGGTATTAAAACAGTTTCACCACTTTCATGGCGACTTGCACTATTAATACAGTATATAGTTGTACTTAAAGTTTATTTAGCATGTAGATGTAGCAAAGAAATACTTTCACAATTAGGTTTATGGAGGACGATCATATTTATATCATACAATACGATAACTTTTGTTATAAACCTAGTAACACCGATGCGTGTTATGCTAAAGAAATACAAACATTTGACCAGCTGCTTAACATTTGATTAAGCTATGTTTGTATTATTAATTTTATTATAATTAGTGTTTCGGGTAGCAGTAGGGGTTGATATTTCCATTGCCACCATTTTTTTGCTAAGTCAACCAAATTTGTATTATTTTAAGGTTTTTATTCTCGGATATTTTCTTTTTACCCCAATTACAAAATTCTTACAGGGATATTATTTTTAATCGTGCAAGAAACACATTGGACTCTTTTTCGATATGTCATAGCCAACTGGCGCAATAAAATGGTTATTTAGACATTTAAATTTTATATCAGTTCTACTTTGCATAACACTTAAAATCGTTGAACAATAATTACACCACAGAACGTGGTAACGTAAAGATAGAGGCAAGCTCACTGCTCACACACTCAAATAGCTTACTGCCACTTTATAAAATGTGAACGTAGAAGTCTGTAAATTGACAGACACAGTTTTATTTTTATACCCCGCGAGATCCTTAACTACAACTGAAATATGTTGCCAAGTTAAGTAAGACTGAGAGGGGAAGAAAGTCGTATACTTCCTGAGGAGTAGTCGTTCTATATAGCAAGCAGAACAATTAGTTTTGACTCACGCGTAACACGTTTTTTATTCCAGTTAGACATGTGTGTGGAAACTTGCGTTTGAAGAAGCTATATTGTTTGTGACACATAGACGTACAGACAAGAAAGAACGTCTATGTTCCATTACATAGTCGTTACATTACAGAACCCTAAACAGCTGCCCACGGTTTAGAAAAGGGAAATTCGATTTCAGCTAACTTTGATAGAGTCAGCTTGCCATGCCCACATAATATAAGGAAGCACGAACTGATTTCAACAAGCTGTATACAAGGTTTTGGTTTTACAATAAAGGACAATCGGTGGTTTATTTATAGGAAGTGTTTAAAGTTCGATACTTTAAGTTGAAAGTGTGGTAAGACTGACGTGCGAGGTTGTGGTTATGGAATAATAACTACATACCGGTAGATAAAATCATCAATTGAAGTTTAAACATTATTACAATAGATGCAATGAAATCGTTACAAGGAAAATGTCCTTACATTTTTTACCACATATTGAATACTATACCCTACGTATAGACATTGAAAAAATGCCATACATCCCAAACAAGAAGCCTATATATGAACAATATAAATGACAAAAGTTGGTGTAGCTGACTTAAAATAAGCTATACAAAATACGTAATGACTTATTATCGGCTATTTATAACACAATAAATAGCAGGTTATTTGAAGCCTATTTAAGACGACCTAGAATAACGAAAACTGAACTGAACTGAAAAACCGAGCTCATCCGTTAATTCAGTCAAACGAAGTTTTCAAGTACAACAGATGTTATCTGGTTAACACCGTAATTGAATGGTTTATTGTAGGTTTCGGTTCAGTTCTAGTTTGGAGGAAAGCAATGCAATTTAATAACACTGAAATTTCCTAAAATTTCAGTTCTGTTTCGTTTTTAGTTCAGTTTTCTGTTTGTAGGAAAGCGTGCCTTTTACGAACTAAATTGGGATTGGGAGAAGTAATATTCTTAAAAATTCATTGAAAAATGTAGTATCAAACAGTTGTGACAATTGATTAAGTCTATACTTACCTTCCTTTGTATTGCATATATACAAAATTAATGTTAAACGATATTTTAAATTAAGTTGGGAACTAAACTAAATACCGGCTTTGAACGACTGTTTACGAATACCAGTACTGTAATCTAATTTTGTGAGTATTATTACATTATTATTTATGTTTGAGGCTCACCCAATAACAGAAGAATTAAGTTTTTTTTTATTATTTCATCCATACATTGATCTGATTTCGTATTTACTTCCTGTCAGTTGTTTTTTTTTTTTTTTACTTGTTGAGGTTATTGGCTTATAACCTTATTACGATTTAACATCAGCTGTTGTGTTTTTACACAATTACAGGTCCGTAGCGTATCAGTCCCGTATTGGATCCGTGTTTCCGTATCATTAAAAAACAATATTCTTCTGCGGATATGAATTGAGCGGTTACAACACGCCCAGCGCGTGTCTGTATAGTTTTGTTAGTAGGCCTACTGCTTCTGTATCCCTTCCGTGCTCCGTGCTTTTAAAATTAATGCTCAAGGATACTTTTAGAATTTCACGGACGTGATTTTTTGTTTGTTTAAAATAAACGACGAACAAATCGTTAAACGTATCAAGAAATATCCGATTTTTATACGATCTATCTAATCATAAATGTATGGCTATTTCACTTAAAAATAAAATCTGTATCAAGATATGAGAAGAAATTAAAATGATGGTAATACAAGTAACCAACTATTATTTCTTGGTCAAACTCGCTTTTCTAGGTTTATTGTTAAAGAACCGAGTCGAACATTTTTCAAAAGTGCTGTCACATAATACGCGTTTAAATAACTTCAAACGTAGCATACACGCCAATAAGATCTCCTTATCAAGCAGTCAAATCAATTAGTATTCTTTACACGCTGATTCTTTGAGATAAATTTGCAAACAATGACATACTTGCCACCTTACCGTCCTAATATTGGCTTAAACTTAACAGTGTTAGGCTTTATTTGGTCAAGTTCGATGTACTATCAACGGCTTTATCCGTGTGGGAAGGATATTGGTAGAAACTAATTTGCATTTATTTACACTTAACTCATTCCATTCCGTAACATACGTATTCAGTAACAGTTCAAAAGATTCGTTACAACTGCTCTCACGAACCCTAGGAAACTAATATTTTGATACAAATATCTAGGAATTCATTTTCTAGAAAAATGTTTAAACTTTTAATAGTTATAATCTTCTAATTAATGTTACCATCATCTGTCATGCATATGCATATTATAAATTGGTAATTGTGCCGTGTTTTTATTTGAATTTACAAGGAAATACAGTTACTAATAATGGTGTAAACAAATCTTGTTGGCGAAGTTCATCCATTTTACTTACTCATTATAATATAGTAAAGAGAAATTATAGTGATCGATGTTGAGATTTTTGTGGAAATAAAGTGGATTTTACAAAATGTCTGTCTGTATGTTTACAAAGCTAGAGCGAAAACTATTCGATCGATTTCGAACAAATTTGCACCAAACATGTCAATTTATCCTGTACAGATTCACGAAAAAAGGTTTTGAAAATTTATGAAAAACAGCCTCCTTTTTGGCCAAAAAACCCCCAAAAAAATCGGTTATTATTTTTTATAAAAAAAAAAACGGCTCTAACGATTTTGATAAAATTTGGTTTATTTGTATCCCTTAATGTACCCTACCATATGCAAAAAACCGCATCTTTCTAAAAATTCTCGTTTAGCTAATAACAATAATAATAACAGATTTTTGGGGGTTTTTGGCCAAAAAGGGGGAAGTTTTTCAAAATTTTTCAAAACCTTTTTTCGTGCATCTATACAGGCCTAATTGACATGTTTGGTGCAAATTTGATCGAAATCGATCGAATATTTTTCTCTCTATCTAATAATAATAATATTTATTAGTTACTCTTCAACTTTAATGTATGTACTCTCCTACTTTAATTATGAAGTCACAGTGAATCTGTTTAATAATTTAAATAAATGTTTGTGAGAAAGTAAGTGCCAGTTCCTGTACCGTTTATTTACTACACTAAACAGATAATCTATATTAAAACTTTAAATAGATACATAACTCTGGCAACAATAAATATTTCTGGTAATGAATGTAAAAAAAATAAAGATAGTGTTGGTAATATGGTAGATGATTGTTTAGAAAGGCATTGAGTAGGCAATTTACTTATATGTAAATATTTGCTATTTATATCACAAATTTCATACAGTTGCATAACTCTGCAAACAATAAATGTTTCTGGTAAAAACATTAATGGTGGCGTTGGTAATATGGTAGATATGTGTTTAAAAAGGTCTTGAGTAGTACATTTAATTACACGTAAATATTAGCTTTTTATATCATATTTGCTGTTACACCCGTCTTCGCCTGTATAAAAAATAAGAACCTCGTACAATTTCTTCACCAGAAATTATGACTACCAAATTTCGTAATTAAATCTGAAGCTGTGATGGAAATGTAGTAATGGCTTTTCTAAAGATAGTTTTCCCTCTTCTGCTATTTTGTGATACCAAAAAATATCCTTCCTATACCTTACCCATATTATAAAAAGAGCTTTAGTACCAAATTTTGTGTGTGAATACAGCGTTATAGAAATACCTTTTCCGGAGGGGATTTCCATTTTCCCAAATTTTAGAATAATCGAAAATATATTTCTTTGGCTTTACCTACAGTATAAATTGGACACTACTAACAAATTTCGTAGCAGTGGTGGACATTTCGTAAATTTTTCACTTTTACACCATTTTCAAATAACAAAAGAGTCATTCAGAGTAAATGATCAAGTAGAATTCATGCCAAACTCACCTTAGCTAAACTACTGTCTTCTCTATGACCATAGGTCTCCTACGCCCATCCACACCCTTTACCTTTACTTTTGTTTGTTAGCCAAGTAACTGTTCTCCGTTGTAATATTTATATACCAGTTTTCTATATTGTCCTTAGTCTGTGTTAAGCTGCCTTGTCAATGCCGTCGTTGGCATAATCATGGTCGACAAAACTCAATAAATGTTTTAGAATTTGCTAAAAATTTTGAGTTTGTTTTTCATTAAAATGGGGTTCTACCAAGTAGATTTATCAATAGTGTAAATTGTATAAATAATATTATACAACCAAATCAAACGATTAACGTTTTGTATAAAATGTGATATTTAATTTTTACGTTCCGCTCAGACTCAAGGCTTCAAAATTATACATCTTCCAACTCTGTAGCTCATTCAAAGCCCTTTAAACTTCACGTTGGATTGGCCAATGGTATTAGATACACAGATTAATATTTCAGTCATGCACATTAGAAATTTCATTAGGAGCAATTACAATAGCTCGTTGCCATAAAATGGAAATGAGCAAACCAACACATCAAGGTGAATGTATCCAACGGGCAGTTCTTTGTTTTAACCTGACCAAGAGATTGTCCAGTGCGCAGACACAGCTGTTCCCAAGGCCGAGGGAACAATAGCATGTCAGCTGATAGCACGTATCAATCATACGGTCAGTGTTCAATGTTGCATTTTTACCAAGTAAAAGCAATGCGTTGTTGTAAGGTTACTACTTGTTGTTAAATCGTTTTTAATTCAGTTTTAATTGTTTTAGACAGCTGATTTATTGCATGAAAAAAGTATAATTACATTACGAATTGAGTTCAAGTACCTAGAATTTAGAAATATGTATTTTTTAGAGGTAAAAGCAAGGCAAACTCACCACTTAAATACTCATTTTGAGTATTTTGAAAATGTATCATGTTAAGGGTCGGCTCTGGTAAAACAGAAAGCAACCTGCGACTCCCTATAGCGGCGGTAGGTTACGCGGACATTGCTCATCCTAAATCCATTTAAAACCCACAATTATTCAAATAGCGTTTTTTTAAAATACCAAACTCTTGGGGACAAAATTCTTCATCCGAAAGGCTTGGT
>JAGFPH010023870.1:0-11687 GCA_018207615.1 Philaenus spumarius
TTAATTTTAATAGCCTAGGTGATATAACTCTGGTTAAGATAACTATGCCTATAGTCACCTTAAATAAAAATATTTTATTAAATTCCTTCCAGTTATTCAAGTTACTATTAACTTTAAATTTGCTCAGCTCAGTACTTAATATTATATTTATTTGACAATCTCCGAGGAGTGAGAACAGTGGAACTTTACCTAGAATAATTAAATTATTTGTGCTTTGTGAAATTTCGTTGGAAATGCCAACTTTGCGTTTCCGCCCTTCAATATTGATCATACACTGAAAACAACTTATCATATATGATACTTAGATAATAGGAATCTCTTGAACAAGGTAAATTAATTATATTAATTGAAATCAAAAGAAAATTTATTCAATAAAAAACTCAAAATACTCTGTGGTTCTTTCCACTACAAAAACATAAATTTTAAACTAAATTTACTATTTACATAAATTTTAACTCTTTTAGGTAGAACCATTTATTATTCATTTATACTTAATTATTCCTTCCTTTCTAATATTTATTATTTAATTATTTAATTATGAAAATGATTTTATATATTTAATTTACAAGATTAATAATTTTATATTTTGAAAAACCTAATTTTTTATCTCAACCCAGTATCAATAATTATTTAAATTTAACTCAGGCAATATTTTAATAAGGGATATCGTAACTTTTCTGACAGACCTTTTATTACTGCGACCCTGGACTCTGAACACCTTTCCCAAGAATGTTGATGGAAATACAGCTTCCCTGAAGTCCGGTTATCGTTGGTGCGGTTGAACGTCTCTCGTGGTCTCAGCTTTTTCCTGGTTTGACTTTCCCTGATGTCTTCTAACGCCTTCCCTGATTTGGTTTCCGCTTCTTATTCCAGTAGTCCTTCAAAGTCCATGTGTGGTTCCAGTTATTGTCATTACATCAGTCCTGTGATTCCTGTAGACTACGTCATTTATAGATTTTGTGACGCACCCGCTATATAATTAACTATAGCGTAATTCACTCAAACGGTTCAATCGTTTTTTCACTGTCTGTAATACTAACTGATTTTACACTGTCTTTGTTCATTTAACTCGTATTTACGTTTGATTAAATTTTAATGAAAACTGTTACTTGAAATATTATATCGCATAATATTATAATTAATTAAAATGTTCACTGTTTGATTGACACATATCTTACTGCTGTCTTTATAACACACTGCTTCTAAGTACGTAACTATAACATCGCAGATCCGTCTAACAACGTCGATCTAAAGAAAAAACTCCAAGAGTGAGATGAGCGATTCCAGATTCCAGAGAGAGCGATAGATCGTTAGATCGTTAGATATGTCGTTATATACCGATAGGTGCGCGGCTCCCGCTGTACTCCGCTTATATAGCCTCCTTTG
Organism: Philaenus spumarius; assembly: GCA_018207615.1. Lineage (NCBI taxonomy): Eukaryota > Metazoa > Arthropoda > Insecta > Hemiptera > Aphrophoridae > Philaenus > Philaenus spumarius. The sequence continues at coordinate 1,387 of JAGFPH010023870.1, forward strand.
CCGCCTTCCGAGTACCAACTGCCTTTCTTATTTTTCTATTCCTTGTTCGATATCTTGCCATGCAACTTGCATTGATTTCTTTAAGTTTTAGGTTGGTACTACCCCCACTAACTTCTTCGTTAGGCCTTGCCATCAGCTAATCTAGATCTCCCCTCCTAACATTTTCTCCTATTGTCTTACTTATTTTCCTCGTAGTTTTCCTTTAACTGCTTTTATGAACTTGCGGTTTTCGTAATCGTATTCCTGATACATTTTCCTTTCTTCTCAAACTTGAGTGATGGTCGTACTACGTTTGGTTCGCTTATGGCGCTGCCTCGCGTATTCCGCGGTTTTTCCTCACGAAAACTTTTCTGGTTTTGAAGGAAAATCTTTTTTCTTTTTTCTTCTATGTTGGTTATTATTTTATGATATACTAGCCAAAATTTCCATTCTGTCCGAAGATTCTTCTTCTGTTTTTGGGACTTGCAAAATTTGCCAAATTTAACATTTACTTTTGAATTTGAATTTTAACTTTAAAATTGATACTTTCGATTGAGATTTACAATTTTATACCCTTACTACTTTCTTAACACTATGTTATTATTTTTACCACCTTTTTCATTCTATTTCTAGCAAAATATAGGTCTGAACTTTCTCACCTATTATTTTAATTAATTAACAATTTATAAACTTTTTATCTTATAAAACTTTTACTTCTTTACAACTTGTTTACTTTTTCATTTTCCCTTTTTCATTTTTTATGGTGCTTTTTCACCTTCAAACTTTAACAATTATCTCTAACTTTTAAAATATCAAAAATTCCTTAATTTGTTATTTAACATTTTTTATACAATTTTCCTTACGCTTTTCAAAAATATCTTTTTCATTTAATTTTGATGAAATTTGAGAATTTCCTATAACTTTAACTCTTTATAACTTTAACATTTTTTATTTTACAAAATTGTGACTTCCATGAACAATGTTTCCACCTCCCGTGTTTCACATTTAACCATAAAATTCATCAATTTTATACTTTTATTTAACACCTTATTCCTGTATAAAAATAACTAATTTTTCTAAGTCTTTCAGGCAACTTGAAACAAGTTCCTGGACAAAAGTCCATCTCTGTTGACACAGTACAGTTGGCCGGGACTTGTCGTATTCTAATCTAGTTAAGTATAGGGTGTACCTCAACTCCTGCTATGAAATCTTGATTTTTGCCGTTTTTCAACAAAACTCAATTTTTCACGCATTGCATAAGGTTTATCCGTTGCAATATATATAAAGTAATGATTTTTGGGTATAGTCTCCAAATGGTCTGAAATGGATAGAAACCAAATTTTAGCCTTCTCCGACCAACCGTTTTCAAGTTGGGTCGAGTGTAATAGCTCTTATTTTCTTCGAAAATTCGGCTAAAAATCTTTACTAGCAAAATGCGCTTAAAATTGTCAGAATAATTAGATATAAATAAATATATAATATACAAATAATTATTATCAAATTTAAACCTAGAGCAATAAAATTATTGATGACAAAAATAAAAAAATAAAACATAATTTTAAGTTAAACTTCTAGACTAAATTAAATTGCACAGTGTCAATTTAAATTTAAATAGTTCAATTGTTTAAATTCAACTATTAAATTAACTATTTCCTAAGGCCTAGGGAAGGAAAATTTCTATAAAGTAGTTTTATTTTATTTTTTTATATTTTATGTCAGCAGTTATTATTATGTCATGAGCATATCTGCATATAAGCTACTCAATATGTGTAAGTATTTATAACTTTTATTTGTTTTATTTTATAAGTATTACACATGTTTTATTAAACTGCAGTATGGCATTCAAGTTTTGGTGGTTTATTGTAATAAATACAATTATTTTCAATAATGTGGCACATTTTGTTCAATTTCGTAATTAGTTTTCAGAAATGTTTCAGAGTATCAAATTAAAAGTATGCTAACATTAGTACACTACATCGGTTTATTACCTACGAATTAGTTAGTTTTATTGTAACCCTGTCTTCTTCTTACATCTTTAGACTAGGCCCTAATTGTTTACAGTCTACTTATTGCTTTGTGTAGTGTCAATACAAAACTAAAGAAGAGCTCATCATAAAAATGTTACAGCTTTGATAAGAAATTGAAATTATTATAGCAGAGAATACTTATAAGAAGCGTTGGGAATGGAGCAGGAGTTACCACAGTGACGTCATCACAGTGGCAGGGACGGGAACGCTTTCCGTGGCGGACTGGTCTAGCCCTTGTATTCTATAGCCCTGGGTTTATAAGGCGGGTTACACACATATGCATCTCGCACGGTGCGACTAGCATTTTTGATGCCAGTAGCACTGTGCGAGATGCATGCACGCTGCATGGTCGTGGCACATGCTAGTGGCAAGGTGAGAGAGGTGGGGACTTTTTGGAGCTCAGTTCATTGGAACTTCGATGCAAGATTTCTCCACGCCTTGTCCTGCTCATTTCTGTTACTGTATTCTTTCAACTTAAAATTATACAGTATTGGAGTCTCCTCCAAAGCTAACACAAATTCAATATTTGTTTTTTCGTCCTCCGGATAAGGCATTTCTAATTATTCCAACTAACTATTCACACAATTTAAACTAGGGTATACACTATTTAATTGCAAATTACTAATACAAAACTCAAGCTATTCAAAAAGTGACTTTCCGCACTTGTCAACGCAGCACACCGTGGGAACGAGAGCGTCAGGGCTGTCTGCGGATGGCCATGTGACTTGGAAATGTGTTCTGAGCATGCGTCAACTCAAGATGCAAGCTGCATGCAGCGCCAAAACACCGACCGATCGGTTCCTAGTGGCGCTGCATGCTCATGCGACTAGCACACGAGCTGCACTATGCCAGTAGCACCATGCCAGTCGCATATGTGTGTAAGCTCCACGTGATTAACACAGGTTGGTCTTCGAGCTGCATGCTAGTAGCAAGAAAAATACTAGTCGCACCGTGCGAGATGCATATGTGTGTAACCCGCCTAAATGACACCACGGTATATAGAATAATAACGGTAGGGTTCACGAGTGGATGCGCAGTAACTCGTGACGTCATCGGGACCCACTTTCTCATAAGCTCCATAAGCTTGTATGTAAAAATTGAAGAGCCTTATGTAAAAATTGAATAACGTTTAAAATATTTAACCGATTTTAATAAAATTTTAACCACACATAGAAAACATATCAATAATAATAATATAAAAAAACCAGATTGTTACAACAAATTTTAATACCTTTACTGATTAGGCCTATAAAAATTACTATTTCAAATTCGACAAGAATGGTGAACCATATATTTTTATTTTTTATTATTTGACATTTATTTTAATTATGTATTTTGTTATGAATATAATAAGTTATAGAGGATTTTATTGTGAATCCAAATCTTTTTTAATATTTAATATAGTAATTATACTTATGATTATAAATTATAGTAACTATAATAATTGACTAAATACAGAAGTAAACAAACAAACATGTAACCCAAAACAAAAATAAATACCGACCTAACTATTCCTATTTATATTATAAAGGGTGATTCTGTAAAGAGCGGGTGTCTATAATTCAGGTGGTGATCATATAGGTCAACAATTTTTTTAAACCTCCTATACATCCGGAAACAATTTTTTTACCAGCTATCCGCCATTTTGTTGTTTGAACGAAATAATGTATATCTCTAGATCGGCTTAACCGATTGAGTTGAAATTATGCACGTTACTCATCAATGAAAAGACCTATTTAAAAAATAATTCACTTTTTACAATAACCTATTTCAAAATAGAGACCATTTAAACATTTTAAATGAGAATAACTTAAAAACAGTAAATTTTTATAAAATCGTCAAGAGTAGGCCTACATTTCTGTAGCCTCTTTAATTACCTGTCGAATGGTGAGTCGAAACAATCGAACAAAGGTTAGGAGTAAAACAGCGTCCAACTTAATTAATTTGTCGTGAAAATTAAATATTGCCTGCTCTTTGCTTCTGATTGACCTCTTTAACCTGATTGACGGGCCTTTATGTTGACCCATATTTGGCCACCCCTTAATTATCTCATTACAGGAACACCCTCTATAAGTAAAAAGTTTATTATCTTTTTTGTGTTGTTCTTTTGACGTGTTTCGGGACGTCAAATTGAAGATGGAGTAGGCGTAACGAAACGCGTCAAAATAACAACACAAAAAAGAGGTCAGTGACGGAAAAATAAAAGGTATTGTACTTTACTATATTAAATTAAATAGTATGGTAATTGCGTCATATATATTCACCCTAGAATGAGAATTTTTAAATAACTAGACCCTGAATTAAAGTATGGGAATCAAATATCTTTTCATAAATTACTTGACACTAGCTGACCCGTGCGAATATTTCGCAAGTTCGGAGTAGGCCTACATTTACCTGATTTAACACGTTGATTTAATTCAGTTAATTAAGTTTATTTATTTACATTGGTTTATAAATAACAGTTTCCCTATACAATCTTACAGTGTAAACAATCTAACTAACAGCTGTCATGCTAGTTAAACAGATGGTTAGTAGATGGCGCCTTTCATTAGGAACATACAGAGTATAATATAAAAGTTTTTTAATCAATTTTTGTTATTAAAACATGATTTTTAAGCTGTTTGTCTATTTTTCCCGTGTAGTGGTTAAGGAAAGCTTTAAAATGATGCCTCATTCATGTAATTTGATGATGTATTAAGGAAGTTATGGCGTACCGACAAAAAAATAGTCTTGAGAAATAATATATGCGATATTTGAAGTTTTATACATTTCAAATTGGTCTAGGTGGACTAACAAAGCATGAAACAACATTTCAGCCGATGATGCTCAAATCTGGCCGTAAATAAGCTAATATGGATTCGGGGACAAAATATACGAACCTTTTGAGTCTTTTTTTTGTGGGTTTGTATTAGCGAATTTCCATAGGAAAATTGATCTATTGCAGTGACCCTTATGGTAAGACCTAAGGTCGGGAGTAGTAAATGAGCACCGATTATGGTCCTCAGAACACGTTTTGGAGTGTCATTACTGATAATTGTATATACAGAGTGTTCATAAAGTCCCTCCCTCATAACCTCCCTCATTATTTTTGTTACTGAAAATAAGTTAACAAAACTTTGTGTAAGTCTTATATCTTGTGTTGCAGAACAGGATAAATTTGTTGACTTACCTGACCCTGTATGATTTTGAGGGGCTTAGGGGGGTAAGGGGGTTAATTTCAAATATAAAGGTAGGTCATGTAATACACCATTGAAAATCTTTTTAAAAGAGAAATACAATTGCTCAAACTGGAGCTTAAAATCTTACTTCGTTTCAAAGTAATGGACAATTAAAGTTCTGGAGAATAACACACAACCTAGTTATTCCTAATATTAACAAATTAATAACCTGCTTTGATGTGATAATACTATCATTTTCCAAAACTTTGATTGTCCATTATTTTGAAACGAAGGAAGATACTAAGCTCTAGTTTGCCCCACTCTGTTTCTCTTTTAATAAACTTTTCAATTGTGTATGACATGACCTACCTTTATATTTGAAATTGTTTACCCCCTACCCCCCTCAAGCCCCCCAAAATCATAAAGGTGTCAAAAAAATGGGTCCTTATATGCAACACAAGATATATACAAAGTTTTGTTAACTTATTTTCAATAACAAAAATAATAAAGGGGTTAAAAGAACTTTATGAATACTCTGTATTTGTGTGTGTTCGCATTCTAATGACCGAATTTTAAGTCCGGTTTGGTCCAAATTTGGTACACACGTTGAATGTCTAAGTCGCTCTGACGAGTTCGTTAGCAAAAAATCAAACAACCGGAAGTAAACATTATGCGTAAGCCATTAAATGTTACAGGAAGTAACTATTTTTTTTAAATTTGTGTACCAGAATGAAACTTTTATAGGGTTTTTTCTAAAAAAAATAAATGTAGGATACTATTTTGCACATTTTTAACTTCCCGCTACCAATAAAGGGAAGTTATTGATTTCGGTCCGATTTTCGAAAGTCGAGTTTTCATTAAATCTCCACGTTTTGAGGTCCCAGGAAGCCATTCTGACTATTCCCGCCGAGGTGTCCGACCGTGTGTGTGTGTGTGTGTGTGTGTGTGTGTGTGTGTGTGTGTGTGTGCGTTGGTAAACACTCTATTGTGGCATCATTCACCGGTACCAGACCACACTGTGGCAACATAAAAAATTGTGGCAACATACACACGTTGCCACAATTTATTTGGCTTATATTTATGATTCTTATCGAAGAATAAGGTATATAAGAGTCAGTTGCCATAAATGAGTTTTTCTCCCTGTGTGTAAAAAGGTCGAACATTACGCATTTGCAGCAACTGGGACTTCGCCGTGTGATAGCGCTCCTAACGGCTAACGTAGTAAGCTGATTTGTGGTGATTTCGCGGCAAAATGTACTTGGTACAGTGTTGCCGCTTCAATTCTCTACAACTTACTACGGATGGTTCATCCAGCCGTAGTAGTTTTGTATACCTTGCTTGGTACCAATCAAATTATTTAACCGTTACAAATGATTTTCCGTTGTAATATACGAAAGAAATTAAAAGAACAAGGAACAGTAATATCATACATTTTAGTATTTAAAACTTATAAATTATTCAAAAAGTTCAGAATGTTTTGCACGTAATCTGAAAATTAATTCGTATTTTTTATTTTAAGACCAGTAAATAAAACTTGTAATATAGACCACTGTAATTTCTTTTCTTTTAATCGTAATTTATAAAAGTATATACGTATATACGGTATTTAACATTAGTAGCTGATGTCATATTTTTATGAAAACATTTAAAGCCAGAATTCTTGGCCTGCACGATGTTTTTTTTTTTTTTTTTTTTTTTTTTTTTTTAATAATGATTCATTTATTCATCACCAAACAAATACAAATATTAACAAATTAACAAAATCAAAAATAACACAATTCCTTCTTAACTTAAAAACAAAAATGTACAAAATAATAATAAATATTTATGTATAACTCAAATTAATTTGATGTAATAACGTACTGGAATATGTACTAAATTACAAAGAGCATTGTCAAATTTCTTTTTTCAATAGTGTACTAATGTAAATTTAAGGAAACCACTCAAGGTAGTTTATATAATGTGTCCTCTAGTGAAACTATCGCTTCCCAAAATAAATTACAGTTAACAGTATTATAGGCGGATAAAGTCATTAAGCTAAAATATTACATAGTTTATAATTTAATTGTATAAAATGTAATAAATTGAGACCCAACCTATAAAACGAAAGACATCGTGCATTTAAACTCATAAACATATAATCAATCAGGAAGTGGCCAAATTTAATCGATTAGTTTTATTCCTATACACTTATATGCTTAAATGTTTTCTGAATACAAATTCAGATAGGCCTACAACATATTGTAACTGTTTAAAAAAATACGAATTTTAAAAATTGCTCTCTTACAAAAATTGGCTTTGAGTTTCACTAGTAGGCTAAACTTAAAAACTATTATTCTTAATTTATTCATATTAGTTTATTCAACCAATTAGTTTATAACACGTGACATTAAAAAAAAATCATATATATGGTCTTCGGATCAGAATTTTGAAGGCCTACATTTTATTTGGTAAATATTATATGTTTCGTTGCTAATGTTTTTTTTATAGGTTATACAATATTGTATGACTTTTATTTGAGACTAATGTTTTCTAAATTCAAGCTTTAACCAGCTAATTCCTCTATTAATAAAGTAAAAGATGAATGAATAAAGCACTTACACATCTGTATTTAAAAAACCCAATTATTAATCTTTTAATTTTTTTTAAAAGTTTACATTATCTCTAGGCTGTACATAGTGTTTATAAAGTCCTGTTACCTCCCTTATTTTTTGTTACAAAAATAAGTTAATAAAACTTTGTATATATCTTGAGTTTCGTAACTTTTTTACTTAGTATCTGACCCTTTGTAATTTTGGAGTAAGTCAGTTGTACGTTGATGTTAAATGTAACACATTTTAAAAATAGAAACTGTAAGTAAATATAGTAAGGTGCCACTAATTCGTCTGAGTTTATGTCTTAAAAAACTTTTTCATGTAACATTTTTCATGTACTGATATAATTAATAGCTGTACCTGCGTCATTTTGTTCCTAATATTTATTGTGATAGCACTCAGTTTTGCCTTTTTACAAATAAATCACGCAAATGAAGAAAATTTAACAATTTTTCGGACAAAAACCTGCGTTTGTGTTATAATAAAAATATAATTTTCCAGAACTTTGATTGTCCATTATTTTGAAACGAAGCAAGATACTAAGTTCTAGTTTGCGCCATTATGTTTCTCGTTTAATAAACTGTTCAGCTGTGTATTACATGCCCTACATTTGCATTTGAAATTGTTAACCCCCTACCCTCTCAAGCCAAAAAAATCATAGAGGTTCAGAAATGTCAAAAAAATGTGTTCTGTTATGCAACACAACATATACCGGGTGTCTCGGAAGTCCAAGTACGGCAAAATATTTTGCAAACAAGCGATGTTATTCTCCAGAACATAATAAAATTATATGAATGCAAATAAATTTATTCACTGTATTGAAATTGCATTCTTCACTGTATTGAAATTTGTGTTAAAAAATGTTGTCCGCCATCTTGAATGTACCTTTTTTTCAAAAACGAAGGGGTCTTTTGGTACATAATCAATTGTATTACCTTTTCTTTGTAAAGCAAACAACATGCTCTTTATTCGATTTTTCCTTTGAAATAATACCACTTGGTGAGACTAGGGTATTACGCCTACATTATTTAGCTAATGTCTGAGTAAAATAAATTAGGAAGACCAAAACTCTTTTAATTTAATTTAATGTCTATACCCATCATTTAGTATACAACTTAAATAAACTCACTAAAATCAATATAGTAAGTCAAGCATCATAGTAAAGCTTGACAGTAAGAGAAATATGTTATGCAGAGATGCAAAACCTGTTCGAAATTATTTATGCAGAACCGAATATAATTTATGATCGATACAAGTCTCATTTGTCTCTCGAAACTATAGTGAAAATAACTGTGAGGTGCTGTATTATCGGCCAAAATATAACAGTATATATTGCTGTAAAAATGTATGTTCATGATTGAGCAGAAGGTGAATGTCTTGTAAACTGTGCACTAACATGATGGTTCAAGTGACTCTTTATTTATTATACAGCTTTATATAAAAATGCTATTGACTATAATATGTCACTTGGTCCATTTATAAGGATTCGTACACATAATATATTCGATAAAAAATACATTATAGACGAAATTTTGGAATTAGATGAATTACATAGTACGAAAATCCTCCAAGAATAGACACAATATGTTTTTGACAAAAATACTTTTACTTTGTCGGCATATTTCGGCAATGCAATAAATATTTCAGGTGTGGTTCAGTCGTCTGTCAAAATGACTGGCCTTGATTTTGACACTAAAGTTATAAAACGGATTTCGTTAACAATTACCTCCCAATCCTTTTTACCTGCTCAAAGTGCAAGTCAAACGTGGGAATATTTTTATTTTTGGCAAACACTTTAAGTTTCTTGACAAAAATATTTCCACTTTGTCGGAATAGCTAGCCAATGCAATAAATATCCCAACAGGAAATAAGTTGTCAGTCAAAATATTTATGGCCTTGTTTTGCAACTAAAGTCATAACTACGATTTCGTAAACTGTACCTCCCTAACTGCAATCTTTAAGAGTTTTCTACCTGCTAAAATAGCAAATAGCACCTAGTAATTTCGGGTAGGTTTAGAATTTTATAACGTCTGTACGAGTAGGAAAGTATTTAAAATTCAAATATTGTGACAAACAATATCTATATGTATAAAGCTGAAATACCATCGACTCACTCACTCATCACAGTATCTTGAAAACCATACCTCCTAGGAATGTGAAATTTGGTACACATATTTATTGATCATAGGCCCTAGAGCCGCACTAAGAAAGATTTTGAAATATTTCGCGTTAAAGGGTTGAAGCAACCTGTAAAACCATAAATATATTTTGTTTTATATCTCAAAAACCATATGGCCTAGGAACGTGGAATTTGTTACACATATTTCTCCTAGGCTTTAGATTTGCATTAAGAAAGAATTTTGAAATGTTTCGAGTTTAAGGGTTGAAACAACCACTAAAACCATAAATATTGTTTGTTTTATATCTTAAAAACCATACGGCCTAGGAACGCGGAAGTTGGTACTCATATGCCCACAGGTACTATAGTTCATTTCACCTCAGCGTGAGGCAAATAAAAATGACCGTAATAAAACCCTTACCCT